>JAUMTS010734560.1:0-11835 GCA_032273385.1 Ophiopholis aculeata | reverse complement strand
TGATTCGGGAGGACTGAATAATGAAATAAAGGACAACTAAATTGGTTTTGATTTACAGAAGGAAGTCCTATCTTGAAATGATTATTCCCTGTGGTCAATGTGCTTGAGAAATAATTACACCCATAGATTTGTCTCATCAAGCCTTGGTACGATGAGAAGATATCAATGTGAGCCAGAATTGTAATTGCTTATCACTGATGCAAATTCAGCTCACTGATTTCATGCTAATTGGCAAAAATATTCATCCTTTATCATAAAAAACAAAAGGAAAGAAAGCAAACTGTAATTATACTTGTCAAACAGCACAACTTCTTAATTGAACTTTAAAACGAAAGTAAAATTACTTTAAATCAGTGATGAAACTATAAGACACAGTTGATGAAAGCCTGAAATATTAATGCATTTTTTTCACCCAAAGAGAATATTGCCTGGTTCCATGAAATCCAATGTGTTTCGTAATATGTGTCAAAATAAATATTGCAGAGCTATCATTTGGGAGCCAAGATTTTTGAATTAAAACTCATCTATTTTGTTTAATATCAACACTTGATGAAAACGTGTCACATTTAATGCATTTGTCTCACACAAAGAGGATATTGCCTGGTTCTTTGAAATCAAAGTATCCTGTTAGGATAAATCTCAGGAGATTAAAACACTTCATTGTGCAATTAGATCTTGTTTTCTGTTAAATTATCTTGAACAAAACACGCTAACAATTGATACAACTCCTACTCACTTTAAAAAGTACTTGGTGATAGTTTAAGGAACATAAAGTGAATGAATTATTTAAGGAAGGTGGAAAAATACTTAGGTTTATTCAGAACATACATAATTTGTATTATTGTGCAATGTATTCTCAGAGTAGAGTAATCAGAAAGTTGTAAAATGGGTCAATTAGATTGGTTTGTTATGAAAGTATGAATAAAAAATGAATTAACAAATATTATGTTCTTCAGAGTTTTTGGCTAGAAAAAATACTGCATAATATATTGTGGTTATAGAAAGTAGAACAACATTAGTACTTTTATAACAAATCGAAATACATAGAATACTTTTTTATACTTTGATCTTTGTGTATAATGAATAATCCTAGAAAATACATCTTAATTTCTAGCAAATGACATTGCATGAAATAAACATTGTCATCTGTCTAGGGTAGATTTCAGTCATTCAATGAATTATACATAAGGCCTGTGTGAAAATGCGGAAAGACAAGTCAATGTCTTAGTTATTGAGTGACAAAAACAGAACAGCCTGCACCTGTTTTGCCGACCTTGAGCAAGAATCTACCTGTCATCCCAGACTTGCTACATGTAACTCTTTCCTTAGCATAGACTATTTACAGCGTGAAAACATCCTAAAATACATGCTGTCTGATCATCAAACTACTTGCATGTGTTTGGCTACTTCAACACATGAAGATTTCATGGCATGAAAGTTTAGCAAATTTGCATAGTATCACCTTTTAGTGGCACTTTAATGTCACCAATCGGAATCATCTTGCTATAATTTATTTTTAAAAACCTTAATAATAACATTTGAATGAAGTAAAATCATCTTGCTAGACAAATTGTTAACTGCTTTGTATTTCAAGTGAAACAAAATTCAAATTTGTTTTCAGAAATCTAATATAAACTTGTAAACTTATGAATTCAATTAAGCAGTATGTCTAGCAATCAGTTACTGCAGGGCAAATTTCCTCTTCAAAGAAAAGGTCAAAGTATAAAGCCGTCACCATACAACCTCCGTACAGATATCAATTGCTTTCAAGTTTCACCCCTTGTCTTCCACTCACAGGTAATGCAAGATTTCAATATCTATTTATATAAATGTTTTAAACAAAACATAAACGGAGCATTTGTTTTGTCATGTACAGTTTGCTGGATCACCCGCAAGCTGCCAGTTTTCATATAAATTTTACTAGGTATTGATTAGGAGGAGATGTTGATTTGTAGTTACTTGCTTACATGGGTTTTTGTCATACAGGTTCAGTTAGTGTATAGCATTATATCAACTGAATGCAAAGCAGATATATGCCAATTTGGGCATTCTATTGAGATTCAAACCTGATATGCCTCAACATTTGCATATATACTTTTGTATATGAAACAACTAATGAAAAAACCTGCATTCAAGCTCAAACCTGAAGTGTGGAATTGCTAGGAAACAAGTGCAGATCATATATCAATTCAATTTGAGAATAATGTGAAAAAAAACCATACTGTTAACATCCCCATCAATACAATTAAAGACAGTAAGTTCCTCCTTGCATTCACAAACTGATAATGCAAGTACTATCAAAAACGAGCAGTTATGAGTAGGAAATAATTCAGATGGATATCATTGATGCTTAACATCATGTCCCAGGAAAATCAGACATACACTGCATATCTCAATTAATCCATGTGGACATATTTGAGCTGCATTAAATGTCAAGACAGATGGTGATTTGTAGTTTGGTTTCTACTGTAGTGCCAATGAAATCCATATAAATGTTGACTTGTGATGTTCATCAGAGTACAAGAAAGTATTTAACAATTTCCACTGAACAAATGTGACAGTTGGAAGATAGGAAATCTAGTAGATTAGGCTGTAAATCTATCAATACAACAGTAGTTAACTGAATACAGTAGTTATCTTCTGAAAATAGCAAAGGATATGATTTTCTTATGAAGATAGTAAAACAAAGTCTATAATTTTAAGTGACATGCAACATTCATGAT
This sequence comes from Ophiopholis aculeata, assembly GCA_032273385.1. NCBI lineage: Eukaryota > Metazoa > Echinodermata > Ophiuroidea > Amphilepidida > Ophiactidae > Ophiopholis > Ophiopholis aculeata. The sequence continues at coordinate 9,112 of JAUMTS010734560.1, read as the reverse complement.
AACTTCCCTTGCTGGTTGTGAACACATTTCATTAAACTGTAATGTAATTAGTGAAACCAATACAATGTATTCAAAAGGTTTGTTTAGACAAATTAATTTTTGCGTTAATTTAATTGAATTCAAGAAACCACCTGCTAGGAAACCTCCATATTCCAAGGTATGCAAAGTGACAGTCGTAAGGCCCCATTCTTTTGGCTTACCCATCCCCCTTAGGCCCCTAAACATATGTTGTTACCCAAAGACCCCATGTTTTTGCATTTTTTGATCAAGAATTACACATTTGCCAAACAAAGACCCTATATTTTTTTAATTTTTGATCTAAATGCCAATATTGTCCCAAAAAGTAGTACATATTTTCACATTTTCATAAAGATGTACAATTATAGGGGGAAACACCTCTATTTTAGAAATTTTGTCAACCAAAACCCCCTTTTATTTGTAAAATCCTATTTCTCACCCAAAGGCCCCTATTTTTGTGATTTTTTACTCACTGAAAAGGGCCTTACTTTTGACTCTTAGCTTGGATCAATTTCCTAGCGAAGTGGATCAAATGATCAATCTAATGAAGTCTCCTAATTTGTGAGTAAAACCTGGTTTTCTCACTCAAAACTCTACTTTATTGCAAAATTTTCCAGTACTAATTATTAATTATATCTGTAATTTAAAAGTATACACAATTTATGCATCTAAACACATTTGGATTCAAATCCCTGATCAAGTACATTCAAAAGTTTGTACGAGCTGCACATAATTACATGTAATTCAACACATTTAAAATTTGAACACATTAAGGCAAAATGTAATGAAATTACAAAAGTCCTTGATTTATATATCTGTGTTTCAATTAGCATTGAGCATACACATAAAGAATTGGGCTGATAATCCTACTTCGGATATTTACTTAACATGGGAGCACTTGTGAAGATAACATTAATTGCACTACCTTAGTCTCTATTAATTAGAATATTCAAGTATCTTATCTAAATATCAAGGATTATTATTGAAACAAAACATACTGGTTTCCAATTAAATTTTTCTTATTTTCCTGAATAATATTTCAATAGCATGTGGAATGCTGCCTAGAGATTTGCTCTAATAGGTTGAGAAAAAGAGTTCAATACTAACCAAATTCAAGAAATGTTTGTGTGGGAGAAGAAAAACAAAGTGGTCCCTGCGGCGCCTGATACACAACAAAGTTAACCCTAATTTTGCTTTGGTATATTGAACATTTCTCATGTATTGACAAAGCGAGGCAAGACTGATGAGGACTGCTTGATATATTCACTAAGTAGACCGTGATTGAAGGCATAATGAAAATGGCTGGCTGAGAGCTTTATATAAAACACTCTAATTCTGCAAGTCAATTGACAAGCATAAAATTATATAGTACAAATACACTACAGTGCCTGAATATAAATAGAAAAATGCTTCACAATCTTAGTTTATTTACTTTGTGTAAATTGTGTTTTTACAAAAAAAAATGAGCCTTCTGAGCATTTCAACACGAATACAAAATAAGCCTTGAGAAATGTATTGTTTGGCCCTAGTTATTGAATATGCACTGATGGGAAGCTAATTGAGGCAGGGCTGACAGCTATTCAATCTAACCAGGGCTACAACATTCAAAAAGTGTGCATTGCAGCATTGTGCTCAAACTGTTACAAAGAAAGTGTTCTAGGCTAGATAAACCATTTGGCACTGTGACTGTCCCAGATAATTACATTCTGCTTGCTATTATTCCTTTCATTATCCTGTATTTTCATAGTATGAATGTGATTGACAAGCCCATTTGGGGTAGTTGACAACTTCTTTTGAGCATTTCAGTGTGGGCTTTTCTGAAATAAGCTTCCATATGTCTTATATCTCAAGTTTCTTTAATAAATATGGCAAGGTGTTTATCTTTGAAAAATGGGGTTCATTTAAAGAAAGTATTGCAGTCATGCAGCAAGTGTTTAATTTAAGTTAGAAATTCATTTTAAACAATATACATTTAAACAAAAGCTTCAGCTTGGTTTAACTTACCATTTGTTAAAGATGATTATGAAAAAAACCCATAGATTAATATTAACATGTGTAACTTAGTTTTGTTTTGATGCTTGCTAAAATGTATTAAAGTGATAATCAGGCTATGTGTGGTACACTAGTGCACTGCATTGATAAAGACGATCTGATGTAACTTTCTTTCAACAAATATAAGAGGAAAAAACAACCTCATACCAGACAAGTTTTTGTTTTGTTATGACAGTTGTAAAAGAACCCAGCTTCCCAGTTATTTCATATTTTGCTTTTTGTTTAAATGGCAGCGCTTTCATCTACTTTAATCACCACTACTTTTACACTATGCTCCATTTATCAGACTTGAATAAAGAGGTAGTTTGTAGGCAGTGGCTTTAACTATGTTTTAAAATTCCCTCCTGCACAAGGTTGTTTGATGTGTTTATCTATGTTTTTTTAAACAAAACATCATGTTCAACTTAGTTTTCAACGTAAATAACAAATAAAATGAACATTTAAGTGTAAACAGATACTGTCTAACTATTTTCAACACTTCAAATCCCTTTAATTACAAAAATATTCACTTTTACAGCTATCTTAAGGCATATTTTAATATAAAATGTATCAATTTGCTACGTCAAGATTGCCAGATTGGTGGCGCTATGTACCTTTTTATATTTGTAAATCAAACACTAAAACACTTTTGTTAACTTTTTGATAAACAATTATTTATTTAATTTCTTGTCTGTTTTCCTTTACATGTATGTTGCATTAATGGCAATATTCAAGTGCTAACCACTGAAAATAATGAAATATGATTTTTGATAAATAGCGCCACCAATAGTTCACGTTTTCTTAATAGTGAAGTTAATACTATGTACATCAAACAACCGTGCCCTAAATGATGCTTAAAATGGTATGGTACATGTATGTATATGACCATTGTGGTCAGGGACTATCAAATCAATTAAAAACCTCTTGGACAAGGAATTCACTGCTTATTGTCCTGTGACAACCTGTATGAAACTCATGGAACTGATCCCTCAGCGATGGTACTAATGTGGTCTGATTAGGAACAGAGCCATTGAATGATTGAGGCGTACTTGATTATTACTATAAATGACATGATATGTAGTAGGGTCACAATGGCCAACGACTATCTGTTCTGTGTAGATGAGAAAGTCAGTTTGGCTTAGAGCTCTATAAATTACTACAATTAAATTTATTTTTCCTTTCTTGATTTTCTGCAGGTTCAAGTCACTACACTGTTTACTCTACCCTTCAATTGGAAAATGTCCCAACAGATGACCATCGCTATGGCAACATGTGATAGATATTACCATAGTAACAGAGGACCAATTATATTTCATTCCATTCCTTGGTGCTTATTTATCTGTTTATTGAGTTTGTCTTCATCACTTTGTGAAGATGTAATTTGTGAAATTATTGTATCTCAGCATGAATATGGACATCTAAATGACATACAAGTATTCATACATTGGACAAGCATAGTAGTAATAACGTTGCCTTCTTCAAGACAGTATAGTTTAATCAACTTTTGTATTTTCTAAGAAATTCCTACTTTTTACAGGAATCCATCTTTTATACTACCTTGATTATGTGTATGAACCCTTCATCAAATAGAATTTAAACTATTATAATTATTTTCACACTGAATCAAAATGATTGGAACCAAACAGAACAAGTTCTTCCCCTAATGGGCAGCCATTTTCAAGGGAAACTTCAATCGCACTTAAAATGATGTAGAAATCTATTTGTAATTGCTGGAAATCTTCTGTTGCATTTGAGGATATGGTATCTATTTTATTCGAACCTAGAAGCTAGCTGACCAATTCCAATCATTTTGTACAGTTTATCAGGAAGGTTACATAAACTGTTAATAACCGGGAATCTTAATGTATATCTGTGATATGAGTCATTTGAGATACCAATAAGAGATCTTCAGCACTGGCATAAGTAGGAACATAAATGACACAGAATTTCAAACATTTACTTGCTCCTGTTTTAAAATCTAAAAATACTGAAATCTACAGCGCCACCATCAGTTGGATATAGAGTAAAAATTAGCCTGCGGTGCTCAGTCACTGTTTCGTCGTACAGGGCTTTATATTCAAGTAAAAAAGTGCCAGACTTTCAAACGAAAGTGCCTCAGAATCCGACGCCAGGAGTTTGCGCAAGAGTGCACCAGTTAAATGTTGCACGTTTAGTTTGTGTTGATGGCACTAAGGATGTATCACGCGAGTATGCAACGCTGCACACTTTGTTACACGTAGTACAATCTTGACAACCATGGTGCAGATTTGTTAAATTAAAGTTAAACTAATACACAATTAAAGCCGAAATTTTGCTGACCTTAGAGCTTTCGGAATGGTGCAGAGTTGTTTACGTTTGGAAAAGTCTGCCACTTCTGATTCGCTATTTTGTTCAGACTCCACATCAACAGCAGCAGGCTTTGTTGGTAGGAGTCATAAACATTCAGACTACGCCTAAACAAAAAAATGGTTTGTTTGTTTGTCCTCGCCCGACCGACCATCCAAATATGGCCAGACCCGACCCAACTTGTTTTTGTTTTTTTCAAAAAAAAAAATTAAAAATTGTTGAAATATGGCGTGACCCTACCCTCTGGAGAGCTGTTATGGACAAACAAACAATAAAAATGTTTAGGCCTTAGTAACACTCACTGTGTCTTAAACCTTTGAGATGGGATCCAGTTACACCTATACATCTGTAATTGATTTTGAAGAGTGCTGAAGATTGGGTATTTTTGTCTCTACAAATCTCATTGTTAATCTTGCAGATTTGTATTCTCTATAGGCTGAATATATTAGAAACAGTAAGACTACAAAACTACCTGGATTTTTTTATCAAGCATTTAAAGGTGTTATAATCCATTTATTTCTCTGTACAGTATTAACCAATATCATGTGGGAAAGTAACATTTGTTGGTTGAATTTATGTAATTTACTTCAGTGATCTTTGGACTTAAAAAATAGCATATGATGAACATTTTGTATTTCTATATACATTGTAATTTTTGTAGTAATTTTTAATATCGTATACAAACTTGTTTTAATGTGATGCTTAAAAAAATAAACCAGGTTTTATAGTTTATAATCATGAACATAGTTATTCCGAGGTATGGCAAATGTTTTGTTGAGATCAAAGGTTTTAAACTTTAAGTTATGAACATAGTTAATAATTAAACCAAGTTGTAACTTTTATGTTACAGTTTTATACAAACAGTATTTCATTCCAAGTCCATGAAATCTTGAAGCCAGTAATCAAGTAAATAGCGTATTACAGTAATGTGCTGCAACACATTTATATTGCTCGTATATGCATCTAAATGTTATATCATGCTGATAAATTCCTATAAATTTGTAAGAAATTAAGATAATTTTTTTGAAAGTTTCAATAATTTTATCATTCCAAATTCTGTACAGAATGACATTATTTACATTCTTTGGTATCTAAATAATTATACTATTAAGTACAATATCTAAATGTGTATAAATTTGATCCCATTTGGATATTAGATGTGATGTCATACGTATGTATCTGCATGTACGCATTTTATCTGACATGTCCTGTTGTACTTCCACACAATACATGCATACTACAAAATATAAATACCAAAAAAAACATGCGGTAATGTGTGACATCATATATTCTCCGAATAAGATTTTAAGTTTTGTATTGTAGGGAATTCACAAGTAAGGCTGACTTTCAGTATAAACTTTTGAAATTTTGTATTACTGATGTTTATTGGAACAAACTTTGATATAGTGTCCAATGTGACCTTTGGCCTTGTTGTCTACAGTGAACTTTGACCTAACTGTGCCTGAAAGGCAATATGAGTATACGTTATTCTTAGTAGACTTGCTTGTCTTCATACTTGGTACATAATACGGTTGTTGTTATTTTAGGGTCATTCAACATGTCTTGTCCCAACATTTATATATCTGTTATTTCACATCACAGGATAATGACATTACCCACGGAGTCAGAACTTTTTAAATGACCCTCATAGACCTGGGGCCAAATTCATGAAACTTTAAAATCAACTGTAAATCTGCAGAAATTGTATCAAGTTAATGTTGATTTTAGCATTTAAATTTTGATTTTTTAGATTTTATGAAATTGGCCTAAAGATATTTTCTATTGGCCAATGAAAGTCCAGAGACATGGAGACAGCTAGCTCTTAAAAATATTTCAAGGAAATCCTTTGTTAGGGGTAACCCTCTTAAGACTGTCGATTGGCTGAATAAATGCCAAAGTGGCTTCTGTAGCCAATCAACATGGCGATTTCATGGGGTTTAGATCTCTAGTATATAGAGATGAAATGTGTGCTCTGTATAAATTCATTAATTATTATTTCTATGTTGTTATATCATTATATTTAAAGCCCCATGTGGACTTTTCTCAGTTTGCAGTTCACTGCAGTATGGCTTGGAAAGAGAGTGACAAGGAACAGGGAATATTGTATGATACCAAAATTACCAATACAATTTGGAAAGTAAAATGTTGATGAACAAGAATGATGTAACAATAACGATGTCACTCTCTTTCATAGCCCATGCTGTAGTGAACTGCTAACTGAGCAAAATCCACATGGGGCTAAAGGGGCTTTAAAGACCATATCCGATCCGGATGAAAATACAGTATCGTGACTATTCACAGCCGAAGACTAAGCAAAATAAGGCATTCTCGTCCCCGCCATTTACAGCTCCATACTGTTGAAATGAAATAAAGCCTTTCTTCAACTATCTGAAACCAGCAAGCACATTATTCTTCGGCTACCGAACAACAGATTCGAAAAGCGCAAGTATAATCAGAAATGGTATATTTTTCACTCGGATTGCAGCTGGTCTTTAAATGAAACCATCATGGTGTGGGGTGACAATGGGGTATGTTATTATTGTTATGTATAATGAGTTGGTATGTTATAATCATCACTGTTGTATCAATATACATAAATGTATTAAGTTATTTGATTAACTTACAAGGTTCAGTGTTCAAGCGTAGAGAATAAGAAAGAACATGGTCTCCCTTGCAGGCGTGTTCATTTATAGTAAGCTCCGATTTGGGTTTTCACCATTTCATGTGAGTCTAATTCTACACACTGCAAAGAACACTATGTTCTGATTCTCTTGCGTTTGAATACTGAACCTTACAACATGTTATTTGTTGTTATGCAGTGATGTAATGTTTGGATTGTGTTCTAAATTGTCAGTATCTGTTTTTGCAAGTCTTATAGACCCCATTCACAATAGAGGCTTTGCTTTGATCAACGAAGGTTAAAAACTATAATGTGAACAGTAGTTTAATTTGTTTTGTCTAAAGAAACAAGAATTTCTTTCGATGAAGTGTTTCTTAGTCTGACCATGGACTTACTATAATAAGTCCATGGTAATAAGTCCATGGACTTATTATAATAAGTCCATGGTCCGACAGAGCAAAATCAGTAGTATGTACGCTCGCGAGGTGTTGCGGAACGAGTGACGTCCCGATTGACCCGCCTGTTTGTCAAAATATTTATCCGGGTCTTGTAACTTTTCATGGTACATGTGAACAAAACGTATTCTTTGTTCGACCTTCGTACAATGTTATATGGACACATGCTTAATTAGCTAACCAATGTTAACTAATCTGTATGAAACGAAAATATCATTTAATGTGAACACAGTCATAGACAACTTCAAATGTTAATTTTGTTCATTTTAGTTCTATGAAAATGTATTTTATTTTGCTCATTCCTTCAAAATCTTTGTCATTCCTTAAAAGTCAATGTTTCTATATAAATATAAACAAACCTGTTAAAGAGTTCAGATTGTGTCAACTTTGGACAGGCTCCTCCCCCCTTTTACCGGGTCCTACTCCATAGGACCAATATAAAAGGATAAACTGTGACTACAATGAAACAACTGATGAGTGATATTGTGTGCTGTGATACTTTACTACACAGTTCTATGAGAACTAGGACAGTCATTCTTGGGCACTCTGTAATTCATCGCACCACCAATTCATTCTCTCACCTACTGCTGTTGTTGTTGTTGTTGTTGTTGTTGTTGTTGTTGTTGTTGTTGTTGTTGTTGTTGTTGTTGTTGTCGTCATCATTGATGTTGTGGCTGTCGTCGTCTTTGTTGTTGTTTTTGATGACCATTATCACTTTGTTTGTGATATTATGTTATTCTAAAATCTGATCAAAATATGTTAAGGTAATCTAATGAATTACAATGAATTCTGAATATTTTGCTTAATGCGAATGATACATTTTGTATAAACAAATTATTTTTGTATGTAGGGCTATATAGATATTCTATTCATTCTCTTAATAATGGTTATTGGTGATATAATGATGAATAAAATGGCAGCCAAATTGATATCATATCATAAATGGCTGTGAAGTAACTATATCAAATCATGTGCAATTTCCATTTTATAAATAATGTAATGTATAATCATAAACCTATACCCTAATGGTGTAATCAGACTTCATTGCTCAATGTTGCCCAACGTCTGTTGTGCAATGAATACACAAGAGTCTAACTTATCAGTATGCTGCTTTAATGTGATTTTGTGTAAAGCCAATTGTTTGATAGTTTATATATTCTATGGTGTTTTGTTGTTAAAAATCTGATAAAGTGTGAAACTGGAATAGCCATTGATCACAAAACTGGCACTAAAGTGTCACACGAAATTTAAACAATTCAAAACGTACATTTCGACACTAATTGTTTTGTTGTTTTGAATGTTATGACCAAATGTGCATATTTATGTCACATAAAGTGGTGAGTACTTAGCTGATTAACATAAATGGCAAATAAGGAAGCATGGTCAACCATAGTCCACTATGGTTAACCATGGTAAACCATGGTTAAGCATGTTCAACCATGATTGGCTGTCACAAACAATAATATTTGTTGTTGGTAGGATAAATGCCAAATCATAGAGTGTCCTGCATTTATTGAATGGATAGGTATAATAGCTCGAACGATCAAACGATCGGTAGACACCAGTCTGTGCAGATCACTGACCTATAATAGGCAAGGGGCAGCCTACTAGTGTGTGTTACTCAGTAACATTATCTTGTTGT
>JAUMTS010734449.1:0-11835 GCA_032273385.1 Ophiopholis aculeata | reverse complement strand
CAAAATATCACAGATATGATGCATTGTGGGATTGAAAAGGGGGCAAAATGTATCCCACAATGCATCTATTTTGCCCCTATTCCATCCCACAATGCATCAAATCTGTGATATTTTACTATATGCGATAAACCTTATTTCTCAAAGAGTGGATCCTGAATTTAAGATTTGGTTCTTGATTGTCAATAACAAGTTCTTTCTGCTGTTGTTGCCCTTCATACTATTTCCATTTTGTTCACGAGAAACAATTAAGTCAAATTGTGCACATGTATTTTAGATATTGAACCTGTTATTCATAATAAAGTCCAATTTCTGAGGAATATACATGAAATGGATGATTTACTAAATTGGGATTCACTCTGTATATGTCTCTCTCACACGTTGTGTTAGAATTAGTATAGCATATACATTACATGTATAGGCTGTATTATGTCGCATCATTACTGTTGCCAAATTGAATTGATAGGAATTGAAACATCAATTGCCCTAGATAATATAGGTCCAGATCAGACTGCAAGGAAGCGATCGTGCTATGCGATAGTCAATGGTTTCCTGTGGTTCCCAGGTGAACAGGCGACTCAATAATTCGTCATCTTCCTAGGTGTCTCATTTCAAGTCTGATTACTAGAGTTTTGAGTATCATACTTAAACCTAGACATTGGTGATATGAATCTGCGATGTCTAAAACCGATATTACTTTCTGAAATGAAATAACTAGATAAGTATCTGAAAGATTGGGAAAGGCTTAACATATTCAATAACTAAAGAAATAGCTATAGGCCTATAAATGAACTTTTCAAAGATGGACATGTTTTGCCCGCCTGCTAGGGTAAGGCGTCGGACCCATGCAGGAGAACTTACAGGGCTTCATTATTTTCATATCAAATTTGAGTTACAATAACTTATGTAACTATTATTAGTGCAACCAATAACTTCTTGGTGCAGCCATGACTTTACAAATGTACTTTGGGATTGTGAACCTTTACCTTTGAAATGATCAGGGGTGCACTTTTTGAACTTGTCAATATGATCATAAAATGTTGATACGATCATAATTGTTACAAATTTATGATAAAGGCCTAATTCTGTATGCCATACACAATTACATTAAACTATTTTTAAGGCCTAATGAACCCGTGCTTCGATATATCATGAAAGTACTCTTAGCCATGGATACAATTTTATCTGACTGTATGCATCTTTCGACTTATCATATTAATGATGCTCTATCACAGATTCACTGTGCGTTTGACTCCGTTCAGACTCCATTTATACATACTAAAAAGTGATGTTCAGTATAATCTGTGTCTAAACCAGCACCAGAAAACTTACTGTTTAAACGTCAAGATGTAATAAGTTCGATGGTTTAAACATGGAAATAGGCCTATACTCTTTATAAATTATTTGATTATTTGTAATGTTAGTATGACTAAATTGAACATGACCGTGACAAAAATGATGATCCGACTGCATCTTCCGAATCATGCTCTAATTCAATCATAACATTTCAACCATCACTTTATATCAGCTCACCCGTTTCTGCCCAGTAATGTTCAGTGATTTCATATTAATAATTAGTCATGGCCTTAATAGTTCAAACAACGCGTCAGTTTTTATATCATCATCTTTTAGGCCTTTAAATTTAACTACTCTTTGGCACTGCTTCTGTGGAAGTGAACGATGAGTTGGGTTCCGCTTTTTGATGAATGATAGTATCTGTAAGTCAGAATAAATATCTTTATCAGGAAGAACTGCACCATTGCAAATCCATCAAAACTTATGAATGATTCTATTATTTAAAGATTTGTCTAGCCCTTTTTTCTTTCTGAAAGCACATAAATATTAAAACAAGATTAATCTTATTGGAGATAAAAACAAACATAGTTATAAGAACCTAACACAACGGGGTTCTAAAGCTGTCATTTCAGGAGAGCCCTAAACGTGATACAGAACCGGGCACAGCACCGTGTTTGGTTGTCTAGAATTTTTTTTTCTCAAAACTTTTTTTTTATCTCTTTAATTTTCAAGAACCTTTTTTGAGGAACTTTAAAAAAGAGATGTATAGAACCTTTACAAAGGTTATTTCAAAGGTGCAAGGGCATTTGAAGAACCAAACAAATGTCTTTATACTCTATGGGAACAGACTGTACGGGTTTCTGACTGGCTTTATAGAACCAATCTGACTTGTGATGCCTTAAAGGTTCACATGAACCCATCATAAATATTGACAAATAATACATTATCTTGATCAAGTTCACGCATACTTGAAATAATGGTCACATTCCTTTTTTGCTTGAACTTGGGAGTAGACGTACACGCGACTGACATGACGGCGTACCCTGCAGGGTGAAGTAACCCTAGCTTAGCATGAATGCGTCTTTTGAAACCTTGTAAGGACTGATTAGTCAAAATTTATCGAGTTTAACTAGTTTAATTTAGTAGACAATGAACTTAAAACTATTACCCGGTATTAGTCCGAATGTTTAATTTTATATTAAAATACTATACGTGAACGGTGAAACTGTTTGCTGTTTAACAATAGCTTCATAAAAATAAAAAATAAATAAAAAATACGTATATCCTCTTTGTTTTGTTTGTAATATTTGCACTAAATGCTCCCCATCGCACATCAATCATGGTAATGATGCCAACATGTAATGAATATGACTATAAAATGTGATTATTCGTCTGTATCCACACTTCAAAACTCCTTCAATGTTTAATTTATCAACATTGTTATAAAACGAGTGCAGAAGTGTTGAACAATAACTTCATAAAAAATGATATTTTATTTTAGACATCATCTTTGATTTTCTTTGTTCTGTTTTTGATATCTGCATTAAACGTTCCCCATCGCACATCAATCATGATAATGGTACCAAAATGTAATGAATATGGCTATAAAATGTGATTATTCGTCTGTATCCACACTTTCAAAATTCCTCCATGTTTTCAAGAATGTTATAAAATGAGCACAGAAGTGGCGAACCATCACTTGGTTGTGACAAGTGCGGGGTCGAACGATCTCGGGGTCGACCAAGTTCGATTCCTAAATCACTCTGCGTTGACAAAACGATAATTCATTGCATTTACTTTGGTTTTGCACGCCCAAGGTTTATTTTGTTATACATTTGGCTCAAAATAAATCTTAATCAAAAGTATAATCGATCAACAATTAACTTTTAAAGTCAGCTGTTTTTTGGTTTCTGTTTTTTCCAACTGACATGTTTTACCATAATAATTTATTTTCCGTTGAACTTGGTCTAAAGTTCTCTAAACAGACAAAAGGTGATTGATTTGTGCCTGTGTGAACGGGCGATTTTCCGGTTTTTCTTGGGTCAAGTTTGGATTGTTATTATACAAAGTTATTGGAATGCTCATTTCGGAATAACTTCCGAATATAGTTGTGTAATTGTCTGTTATTTTTCGTAAAATTAAAGAGCAAAACGATAGTTGATATGAGCATGATTCCAAAGCTGGAAAATTGCGAATTTATTTGTTACTCTCGGAAACAACAAATTTATTGGGAATTCCGCCTCCCAAGATGATCTTTTTGTTATGATTTGTGCTCTCCAAAATAAGAGTGAAGTATCTACATTGTTTAGTGTCTGTAGATACGTTGTTTTACACTGGCAGAAAATTAAAGTAACAAACAGACGATAACTTTAATGAATCTCGAACAAAAGTGCAGTATCTGGAAGATTCATTATATTCATTATTTTCACTAGGGTTTGGGAGTGATTGATCAAAACCTGGTTTGTCACAAGGCAGTATCTACCATATCTTACAATTGTAGATACTTCGTTTTCGGACAGATTTACTAATACATTTTTTCTACAAATAAATCAAACACTCAGAGTCAACTTTACCTGCCGCTGAGAGGTAAAATAACAATAATTATTCGAAAATGTTTTTAGTGAAATTAGTCACCACAGTGTTAAATTTTCTTCAATTGTTGCACAGTTTGAGCTGGCGGTGTTTTGTAGTTTTGGTGTGACAAAAATAGCTATATTGTTGAGATGAACTTTTGGTCTTCATTTCGAGGTAGATAAAAGGCTCTGAAATTTAGTACGTTAAAGATGTATGTTGCAAAATAAGTAATGTTACTGTCATTTCTGGAAACTTACGAAGATGAAACTTAATTGTCTTATGTATTGACAATCATCAAGTTCATTAAGTTACATGATTTAGCAAACTAAAAGTTAATGACCTATTCTTACTTAAAAGTAAAACTCGTCGACTACTCAATTCAACTGTTGTTTTATAACCAAAAGTCTCAACTGATAAGTTACCAAAAGACCTTTGAATAAATATCATTTACTTAATCAACGGCGCATAATGATGAGACGTTCTCCTGGCTATGATGGATGTCAAAAAAACCCCGGAATATTTCTATTAATGTAAATTACATGACAGTTTGTCTCCATCATATCAACCATCGTATTACCGTAATACCGTGACCTACATACATCTAGACATTTCCCGGAACCAAGTTATACCAAAGTTTCACCATACACGTATGATACGTTAATGATGTGGTCATCAAAAAAATAATATTGTTGTAACATTTACAACTGAATTATAGGAAAGAAAGGAACAGTGAAGCTGAAATTTCGCATGAGTTTCTACAACATGCGGTATGAATTTAGATATACAGTCACAAAGTCGGCAACTTGGATCTTCATTAAGTACACAGGCATTAAAATATCTCTAATTTCGTCTAGGTATTTCCTCTTTAAATCTCAATTGGTCGTCAGTAGAACCTCAAAGGATAGCAATAATGATGTTTGATAGAAATATGACGGAAACATGTACCTAGAAGGACTGGAAATAATTTAGACGGGAAATTAGGGTTATGTTTAACGAATCAGATCATCTTATATTGCTTCAAGTTGTATTTTACTCAATGTTATAATTGATAGGACATGTACGCAATTCAGCTTTAGGAATTGGTTCAATACAATATGATATTAAAATAGTGATTTCTTTCGTTAACACATGCAACGCAAGATTCATCATCATGCCATGCGATCATATTATACTCGTTTAAGTTCAAAATTATCTTTCATTCCATAAGTTTATAAGCTTTCATAAGAATAAATCACCATCTTATTTACTAACAAGATAGGCACATCATGTCTAATCTAATTGACCAATTTGCAACTTAAAAACCCCAAGGGATCACCTAAATTAAGTTATTCACCCCTCCGCAATCTCCGTATCTCAAATTTAATTAAAGTGTGTCATCTTCGCTTCCGTATATTCTTTTGGTGGTTACAACAGCTTCAAGGAGGTAATGTTGCTTTGACACATTATGCTAAAGCATGTTGATGTTTCAGTTCTATGTCTTTGACATTTGAGGTTATGTTTTTCAGTTGAATGAATATAGGTTTTGTATTTTTTTCAATTCAACAACATTATTGGGGTTAAATCGTATAACTTGGTTTTCAAACAATATCGCCTATACACACGATCGACATCATCTTCATAATTTTCCTGATTTTATGTTGGCTTCATTTCTCGAAAAATGAACTAAATTACTTTTGAACACAATTGCTATTTCAAAACAAGTGTGTCAGTTTAAAGACAATATTACATAAAATCGTTTACATTTTTCAGACTTACATGCTTGGGTTTACAAGAGGAAAGGGAAAAGGATGTACCCTTAAGTATCAATATGCAAAACAATATACTAGTGGCAACAGATGACATCTTGGAGCAAGAAATCCTTTTAGAAGGTGGAAATAAATAACTTCCATAGGTCAAGACCATTTAAGCAAAACAGTTCAAATAAAGGACATCCTGTTACAGTTTACATCTAACATGCAATAACGACGCTAGTACTAATAATAGGCCTATAATATGATGTCTTAAGCCTATATATACGCACAACGTATCCCGCTTGCGCGCAACATGGAAATGTAATGCAATTTAGGTTTAGACTTCAACGTTCATTTAGCTATGAATGCGACAGAGACTGGTGGATCTTAAAAGGAACAACCACCTTTAAGTTAAGACGTTCAAGTTTATATAAGGTCCCACACACATGTAAGTGTTGACAAGGAAGCTTTCAACTTGGCATGTCCGTAATGTTGACATATTGCCCTCGCGGTTTTCGTTGTCTTTCTTCACTTTCTTTTGGAAAGGGTCATGATTGGAAGAAGGAAAATCTGGAAGCGATTTTGTAGTGTTTGTTCTCAGGTTTTACCCTGTCAAAACATTCAGACTTTGCGGTTGGTAAATGGGCGGATATTAAATACAGCCAAAACTATTGGACTAGAAAGTGTAAATCACCATGGTATAAGAGAATAGAAGGATAAACAACTTAACATGATCTCTTATACCATGAAATCACATACCGGTATTGTAATAAAATAATCGTTTGGTAAAAATTGGGAACTAGATATCAATCATATCATACACAATTAAGACAAGAAAAATTGACAAAGGTGCGATATTGTAACTTTTTTTCATGAGAGTGGCTATTTGAAGCTATTTGTGTGTTATTTTTATATTCAAGCTCTTGCCGTTTTTAGCTAATTACATCCAGTTTTGGCTATTACATGGGTGTTATCTTATATGTTATAATAGTATCTTCTAATGTGATATTTAAAATGGTACTTGTGGTTTTTTTTATCTTCTTCTTGATCACGTTATAGGTACGGTATGTGATATTATAATACACATACATATCGTCCCTAAGATCGCGTTATCGGCTAATTGTGATAATGCTTATATTTGCTATACGTTGCTATAGCCGATATTAGCTATTTGTAGAATATCGTCTATTTGCTATTACTATCTGATAATAGTATACTGTCTAAATTGATAAATATGCATGTTATAGCCGATATTAGCTACTAGAATATATATATCGGATATCAGCTAATTTAAAAATCCTTGTAATATCTAGCTATAGCCGATATTAGCTAATGGATAATTTATCGAATACTAGCTATCACTGTCAGCTATTATATATTGGCACCTGTAGCTAGCTATTAGCTAATACTATCTGTTAATGGTATATCGACCCAAATTGATCAATAATGCAAGCAATAGCCGATATTAGCTATTTGTAGAATATCGTCTATTTGCTATTACTATCCGATAATAGTATACTGTCTAAGTTGATCAATTAAGCATGTTATAGCCGATATTAGCTACTAGAATATGTATATCGGATATCAGCTAATTTAAAAATCCTTGTAATATCTAGCTATTGCCGATATTAGCTAATGGATAATGTATCGGATACTAGCTATCACTGTCAGCTATTATATAATGGTACCTGTAGCTAGCTATTTGCTAAAACTATTTGCTAATGGTATACCGATCTTAATTGATCAATGATGCAAGCAATATCCGATATTAGCTAATTGTAGAAATATCGGATATTAGCTATCACTTTTATCCAATGAAGTGCTACATATATCTAGCTATAGCCGATATTAGCTAATGCTTAAATCTGAGCTAAATAGCTATTACTATCTTCTAATGGTATATTGTTCTAACTTGCTCAATAATGCAAGCTATAGCCGATATTAGCTATTCGTATAAATATCAGATATGGCTACTTCTTGCAGCTAACTTTAATTCCTGCTATATCTAGCTATAGCTGATATTAGCTAATGGAACATGATCTTTGTACCTATGTTGACCAAAGTTGCACTAGAAGAAGCCCACATATCCACAAGTGTTATGAGGGGGGAGGTACGGTCATCCAAGGTCAAATGTTATTTCAAGGTCAAATGTTACAATTTGATGGGGGAATGTTCCCAAGGTCATCGGAGGTCATTTCAAGGTCATTACTTAAAATTTGATGGAGAATATTTTCAAGGTCATCCGAGGTAATTTCAAGGTCACTTCACAAAATTTGATGAGGATGTGCCCAAGGTTATCCAAAGTCATTTGAAGGTCACAACATGAAATTTAATGGGGATATGTCCAAGGTCATTGCAAGTACACGGCATAACATTTAAATGTCATTTACAGTCATTTAAACATTTTTCGAGTTCACGTCTTTAAATAGGCCCTACCTTACAATTTGTTCCTTTCTATCCATTAACAGGATCTTACTGAAATAGCGCAAATATGTGAGGCTTGTGGTTCGAGAACCGCCTTGTTTTAATAAACCCCAGCTACAATTCTTTATACTAACAACTTGAAAATAAGTACACATGTCTCACAACTGTCAAATTTATTGTCTTCATCTTTATTCTTCTGGATAATCTCAATATGAGACAATGAGTTCATTAAATGTAAAATATACATTGTTTTCTTAGTCGATTATGTTCAATCACCAGAACGGGTATTATTTTGAAGATAAAACGTTAAGAAAAATGATTATTATTATGTGTTTTTTATTGCCTTCGTTATATTTTTAGTGTGACGCTGGATTTATACACGCACAAGAATGATGTCGTTTCACTTTTATTTAGTGTATTCCCTTGTTGGAAACCTTAGAAAAACCCTGCATAACAAATCAGAACAGATGAATACACATACAGTTTACAGGTTAAACAAATTCGTAATAATACAATTCAAATGTTTAAACCAACTAATAAAAATCCACGTGTATAAATGTTCATATTAATATTAACAGTAAGAATAAATTCTATCTAATGTAGATTAATACAATTTAATATAAACCTAATACAATTAGTAAATGTGATTCTGAAAAACGACGTAAACTTGCCATAATTTTATTATCCAATTTATCAGACAAATGGTAGCTATTGAGTTTACAAGTTCACACCATCAAATAAGTACTCAATTTGAAATCGTCAATAACCTAAATCATTACTGAACCAATCGTAAGTAGATAATGTAGTAAATTAATGTAAAGCGATAGCAAATTTACAGAAACCTTGAAATAACTAGACCTTCCATTTCTGAAATATTTCCATGGTTGAATAAGTAAATTTGGTAAAACATTAGTATTCAAACCCCAATTAACATTGTACATCACCATACCCAAATATTTACAAACGCTATAGTAACAATGATAATTGTAAAATAGCCTATACACAACCCGTGTAACTATCCTTATCAATTATACTTGAGAGCTTGAGACATATCTCACGACGATAATTTGTTATAAAAAAATAAAAAGTATAAATGATAAAAATATCATGATAAAACAGTTTATCATGATTAAACTCTTTTTTGAAACTCATCAAAGTAATTTTAAAGATTATGAACTTTAAAGTTTAATTTGATGAACTTTAATAAACTTGAATAAATATTTAATAACATCCAATGCGATTAAATACTAATATTTAATTTAATAATAAAACTGGTCAAATAAATTCATATATCCAATTTGAATAGGATTGCATGGGTAAATAGTCACAATCATATTAAGTACATAAATATATGCACCGAGCAAATCTTATAATCCCAATGTTACTTGTGACAGAAATAAATATATTTACCAGTATATTAATCACAATTAACAGCTACATAAACCTTTATACAAATATTTAATTTTAGACAAAATATCTAAATTTAATTCCATAATAAATTAAAAACAAGTTTATCGTATTATTTCATACATCATCTCATATTTTCAAAACGTGATCAAATGATGTTCACAGTATACTAACTAAATCAAACATTTGACCTTCATGAAATCTTTACCATGATTAAACAATAAATTAATATGTTACATGTAATACATAATTACAAAATACGCCTAAACCATCCTGGTACATTCAGCTCCGACCAATATTAGTATCAAACAATCATTTATATCATGACCAAATCAGATCCATTTTTTCATACTAGATGCAATCCAATTTAACATTTTAGTAACGAATGTCTTACTCTTAATACATGCACGTTGATATTACGGCAAAACTTGTGTTATGTTCATTTAAGAACGACGCATACACATCATTACCATGTCACTTTTGAGAGTTGCTTTGGTGAAGTGTATATTTTATGAAACACAAATTGTATTTCATAAACCAAATATATATTTCATAATATGTGCTTATTGGTTGTTAAGAGTTGTAAACGTTGTTTTATGTCCTATTACGTGACCCCTTACATTGGGTTATGTTAATTTAAGAACGACACATTGACATCATTACCATGTAAGTTTACAAGTAGTGCCAAGTAAAGTTATTTTATGTCACTTTTAAATAATGTGTTCCTCAAATTTTCTTGAAACCAAAATAAGACTATGACATTTTCTTAATTTTTACCATGTCACTTTTAAAAGTTGTAATTATGTCACTTTTAAGAATTGTTTCAGTATGATGTGATACAATACAATTACGGCAACAGTTGTGCTTTGTTCATTTAAGAACGACGCATACACATCATAAGTTACCATGTCACTTTTAAGAGTGATATATACAATACAATTACGGCAAAACTTGTGTTATGTTCATTTAAGAACGACGCATACACATCATAACCATGTCGCTTTTAAGAGTTGCTTCGGTGAAATGTATATTTCATGAAACAAATATTGTATTTCATAAACCAAAATACATTTCATAATATGTGCTTATTGGTTGTTAAGAGTTGTAAACGTTGTTTTATTTCCTATTACGTGCAAATTTGTTTGATGTTTCGTGAAACCAAAATAAGACTATCAAATGTTCTTAATATTTACCTTGTCACTTTTAAAAGTTGTAACCGTGTCACTTTTAAGAGCTGTTTCGGTATGAAGTGATATAATACAATTACGGCAATAGTTGTGCTATGTTCATTTAAGAACGACGCATACACATCATAACCATGTCACTTTTAAGAGTTGCTTCGGTGAAATGTATATTTCATGAAACAAAAATTGTATTTCATAAACCAAAATACATTTCATAATATGTGCTTATTGGTTGTTAAGAGTGGTTGTTAAGAGTTGTAAACGTTGTTTTATGTCTTATTACGTGACCCCTTAAATTGGGTTATGTTGATTTGCCACTTTTAGGTGATGTTTTCCTCATAATAAAAGGGATTGAAAGACGTTAGAACTAACAGGGTAGATGCATTAGAACAAATATGTTTCATATAACCATAACGTGCTTGTTTGATGAGACTTGCTTCGGTGAAGTGTATATTTCATGAAACAACAATTATATTTAGTAATGTGAAAAAGTTAGAACTAACAGGGTAGATACGTTAGTGTGGTATATCTAGACTAATAATAACAATGTGAACATGTTAAGGGAAAGAGTGTCAAAGAGGTAACAGGGTCGATTTTGTGTGGTATACCTGGAGTAAATATAAAAATGTGAACATGTAAACGGAAAGGGTGTCAAAAAGAACACGGTTGATTTTGTGTGGTATATCTGGAGAAACAATAAAAATGTGAACATATTAACAGAAAGTGTCAAAGTGTGTCAAAGAACAATAGTGAATCATGACTAAATGTTGTTATAATACTACTAATCATGTGTTTATAAATACATATATACCAAACTCTAATAGTAATACTGCTTGCTAGTATCTTATAATGTGATATATACTACAGCAACTAGTATCCGCTAAATGAACCACTATCTAATATCGCGAATATCCGTGGCTATCACTTCGCTAATTTAGATAATACTTAAAATATACCAAATATCTGATACTGCTTGCCAATATCTTATATTATGCAACTATCGACAGTTTTTCATGATATAAAATATTAAACTGGCTATAGCAGATAGTAAGCAACAAGTATCCCATATCTATCGACAGTTTTTCATGATATCAGATAATAGTCTGGCTATAGCAGATAGTAAGCAACAAGTATCTGCTATTATAGACCTACTATCTAATATCAGTAATATCCGTGGCTAATGGAGCTATAGCAACAAGTATCCGCTAAATGTACCATTATCT
>JAUMTS010734338.1:0-11836 GCA_032273385.1 Ophiopholis aculeata | reverse complement strand
TTTTGTATCCCACAATGCATCATAATAGGATAATCAATATATTTTTACCTATTTGCGATAAACCTTATTTAACTGTGTTGTTTAGTGTTACTACTAATACTAGAACTAGAAGGTTACCTTTAAAAACTGCTTTTCGAAAACCCGTTTCATCTACAATCCTCCCATCCGGATCCAGGAACTTTTCAAATTGTTCTCTGGTCAGGGGATTATCAAGCTTACTCTCCTCAATATCTTCGCTAACTTCAGGCCATTTATCAGGCAAAAGAATCTGCTCAAACGAGGAATCAAAACTACAAGTACGTGTAAGGCACTCTTGCTCCGCCATGACTGTAGTGCTGTCTCATACATAGTACGCTGATGACTAACGCAAAATCTATTACAGGAGCGCACAGCTGTTGTGATTGGGGATGAGAGTACTTCGTGAATGTTTATTGAACCAATGAAGAACGTAAGGTTGACATTCCTATAGAACTTATCAAAAAACAGAACTGAAGAATCTCGGCCTCACCTGAAAAATATTGATCGATCGATTCGATCGGTTCGATCGATTTGATTGATTTGATTTGATTTGATTTGATTTGATTTGATTTGATTTGATTGATTGTTTGATTGATTGATTGATTGATTGATTGATTGATTGATTGATTGGTTGATTGATTGATTGATTTGATTTGGTTTGATTTGATTGATTGGTTGATTGATTGAATGAATGATTGGTTGGTTGTTAATTGATTTGTTGGTTTATCAGTTGGTTGAGCTTGGTTGGTTGATAGATTAGCCTTAGATTCATTGATTCACCAATTGATTCATTCATTGATTCAAGTATTGATTAATTCATTAATTTCTAGGTGTATTGGTTTGTTGGTTGACAAATTGATTCATTGATCAAGTTAATCGGTTAGTTGATTGATTGGTTGATTTATCAATTCATTGATTCGTTAATTGATTCATTCATTCATTGAATAACATTCAGTGATTCAATCATTCATTCATTCATTGATTCAATAATGCATTCATAAATCATTCATTCATTAAAACATTAATTCAACCAGTCATTCAAGTATGCATTAAATCCATCATTTAATGAGTCCTTCATGGAAAGCAGTGCTAGTTCACTGATGGGTATATCTTCTTTAAATATGTCTTATTATTATTACTATTATTATTGTAAGTTGACAAGTATGAGTGAAAGTTAAATATGTTGGCACTTGATTATTTGACTTGAATATTCTTTTCAGATTCCGAAATATTTTGATTTTAAGCTTTCGGAATTATTTGCCAATTCCTTGAAGGAAAAACATTGTTTGCAGAAAAAGTTAATTGTTTAAGATTTATACTATCCTGTATGACATTTTAGTTGTTAAGATACTTAGGTGCATCAAAATCACCTACATTTTTGCTTACAACATTTACAATTTTTGTTGACTAGAAAATAACGAAAGAAGGAAACATCATATAGAAAAGAGACAATTTCATTCATTCCCTTGTTGCACAGAAATGACAGGCCATAAAATGAAATGAAAATATGATTTCCAAAGATATGATGATGCATCCGTGCTCATCAACATTCGCGTCAGTGACTCCCGTTCTCTATGCCCAAGTCCCTCTCACCCGTGTGTGTATTTTAACACGTTTTATAGCGTATTTTAACCCTTTCTACGCGGATGTCGAGTGCAGAAAATATGTCCCAAAATTTCAAATGCTAAAAAATTTCAAAAACGTAATTTTCATTACCATGTTTAGATTCAGCATGAAATATGCATGCAATTGAGTACAAACAAGCCTAGTATTGGTTCAGTAGTTTCTGAGATAGCTCCTGCGAGTTGGAGAAAATGTGTTAAGTTGGCAACTTTATAAGCCGTTTTACAGTGTATAGCCTAGCCTACGGATTTGTATGCTTGGTCGCGCGCGCGGTGCATTGCTGTAAATTTCTTCACCGTGTTTATACTGTAAACAATTTTTCTCGTGTCTTGTCTCTGGGTCCACAGGGGACAATCACCATAGGAATTATTTATCAAGTTTATGAAAAGTTAAAGGATTATTTGGTATCAACAATGAAACAGTGTTTTTAGTTTGTTCTATAAAAAAAAGACACCCCTTTTTTCGGCGCTCACCGAATAACCCCCTATTTTCCCCTTTTCTCACCCAAAATCCCCAAGTTTTGAGAAATTTTGCTGAACTTACAAAAGAGAAGAAAAAAGACCTTATATTTGGAGGGCTGTCACCAAAAGACCCTGGGCCCTTTTTTTAGGCAGTGTGTCACCTAGTACCTAAAGACCCCCCTTTTGAAGCAATCTGTCACCGAACTTGAAGACGGTTTCCCCACTCATTCACAAGGAAATGTGCTCTTTATTTAAAACAACCCCTTATTCAGAAAGCCTGCTACTTAGTTATAGCCTAAATACCATTAATCAGACAGCAATGCGATAGGCTTAGGTTTATTATTTATGGTTGGGGCTAGGTTTATGGGGGCCCGAGAACACGAATTCTGAGTATAGTAGCGGACCTTCTGATGAGTGGGTTTTGTGAATAACGGGTCTTCTGGATAGCGACATGCACCCGTAAAGGGGCTCAAGTTGCATTTTTGTATGGATACACGTATACAAGACAGTGAAAAAAACACGTGCTGTAGTGAAAATAATACAAGCCAATTTGATATGACCGAGATAAGCAATGGCTTGAAAAATTGTATTCACGAGATATCGGATGTGTATTTAATGAATATTTGAAGGCGACCGGTGGTCACGACCGCATTCTTTGATGCTAACTCGGAAATTCCGTTATCGTATGTGAACGTTTCTGAGCGTGGCATTTCATAAAATAACTGATAGACGAGTCGTTGTTGACTGTGTATCCTGATGATAAAAAAATTGTCAAAATTATCACTGCAATAAATTCTGCAATCTTCATCAAATATGTTCTTGAGAGATATACAGCTGTATTCAACCTTAATTTATCTTTCGTAGATAGCATGGAATTGGGCAAATAATTACATGCAGTAGAAATTGTGTGTAAATTGTTGCACTGTCTACCGAAGATAGTAGTTCAACAATGTTGTGTATACGTTTTGTGGAACTTTGTATTATCTTCGGTATCCGGGTTATACTATAATACTTCAATAGGAGTACAGCCAATATATGAATTGAAGTTGAAGACACCTTCATTATTCATGTAAATTCTTAAAGCCCTGTTTATTGTAACAAGAGAGCATTATTATTAAACTGACTTCTTAAACTGCTATCTTCGGTAGACAGCATTACGCGGCAAAAGTATATCGTAGGCTTTAATATGAGCTTTATGAGTACCTAAATCTGTAACTTGTAATTTCTTTCTTCTGTTGAAATCTTAAATAGTTTCAAGCGACTTGTTAACGGCTCACAGGGGGTTAAAATGGAATTGCGTTTTCTAGGAAAGTGAAAGTGGTCATGCCTTGAAATTTATAGGACAGAAAGGCCCGGTTGGGGTTGATATATCTCTGAAAGATGTTGATAAAATTTCCAATTTCAACAACATCAAATTTAGGGTAATTTCGGTGATTTGTTAAAACTTTGTACAATGATCCTATTTTGGTTATGTTTCTTTAATGAAATTGACCAAACTGTGTGTTCTAAATTATGTTAGTCATAATTTATGGTACACATTAGCATTTAACTGGAAGAGTTTTGAATTCAGTTTTGCATGGCCCGATAAAACATTAATATGTAAATGACTATAGCTACTCAAACATCATTCTTGAACTTTGCAATCAAATTAGTTACATAAAAACATGAATTGAAGGTATACTTCCATATACTTTAGTACTTGATTTGACTTTGAGTGAGAGCAGACCCAGGGCAGACTAAGTTCCCAGCGCACAGCCAACCCACCCAGGCTCAGGTTGTTGAACCGCTCCATACAATAACAGAACAAGATCCCATATACGACATGCAATATTGTGTAAAGGCTTACTCATAAATCACCAGGGCTTGCATCAAACTACTGACGAGAATCAATGATGGATAGTTTCCTGATATATACTCGTTTCGAAATATATCGTGTATTATGAGTAACTTATCTAAATTATCTTATCATGTTTAAACTGGAACTGTTAAAACATCATATTCATCTACATTAATTGTTCCATTTCAGGTCATCCGTTATATGAAATTTATTAAAAGTTTACACGTGATTTTGAATTGAGTTACAATCGCTCACTGGGAAGACTTTTTGTTGAACAACGTTTATGGTCGGACATCCAGTTCTTGTTTTTGTGGTTATATCATGGCCTTACTTGAGTCGTTATATATAGTTGACAGGGACCCTTGGTTTTTAGTTTGGAATAAGTAGGGTGGAGAATATGTAAATACTCTATACTTTCAGTGCATGTTGTAGATGATATGGTGTATTTCTGTGAACGAGGACAATCAAGGCTTTACCACTGACTCCCCTTATCATTCGGGGTAGTCCTGATGATGCAAGCCACACACTGCTGATGAGGTATTGTCATGCAATCCCTCCTGATATGATGGCTTTACTTGGTGACAGGTGTCCCCTCCATACGGTGACATCTATCGCTGATTCATCAATCCGGCATATCTCAAGCACCTTGTACAGGGTGTATCGGATTAATATAGCCTTGAATGGGGCTACTAGCCATTTTGCTGATAGTATAGATTCAAATTCGAAGAGCATTTCATTTAGGGAACATCGCTATCATTGATGAGCTGATAAAGTTTGAATATGTGATGTGATCAAGCAAAATAAGCCTGAAGTCGGCCAGATTCAACATTTACAGGGCAATTGTATATGCATCATTTAAAAAACTACATTTTGCAGAAAACCTCATTAAAATTGGTCAGTTATAGTTCCAAAGTTATCATGGCCTGGTTGTGAGCAGTTAAATGAATGCAAACATTTGCATTTATTTAACAATGTAAGAATAAACAAAAATTATTTTCTTCATTTAGCTGGTTCTTAAATTCAATATCTGCAAGCCTGCTCATTTTGCTTGATTATATCTCACACAGCCCTTGTATGTTTTGCTTAGCATGGATCCAAGAAGTGGAGTTTGCTATAGTTTTATACGAAATAACTCCTGCCCAACATTTTCAAGACATTTTACTGTTTTCTCATGACCCCCTCTTCATTATGTATGCATATCTTAAGATATGGCACAACTTATACCTCTATTCATTTAGACATGCAGTAAAGTTGAGTCAAGGTTTAAGCGTGCATGGCGAAACATTGTTCATTTTGTAGTAATCTGGTATGCTAAACTGATGTGCTAGTTGTATTTCCATACTTGCATTGTCACTTTCAACAAAAAATTGACAGTATAAGTTTTACCCTAATTAACATGTGTCAACCACACAATGTTGTATCAACACGATCAACAAATTGTATTCGTTGCGTCAGAGTTCAAATCAAAAATGTCAATTAACAATGCTAAGCGACATTTGTCTCATTGCATACAGGAGTTCAAAAAGCAAGTCGACTTTAAACAAGAATAACAAGATCTCGAGGCAGGTGGTTTTCGACGACTCGCAGTGACCTATATCACCAGCACACGCACCCGTTTCTTCCCCAAGATGATCTGCCCAGATTACGGGCAATTCCGGACTGCTATGTCTTCCATACGATATGATGCTAGAAATACAGGATTGTTTGTTAATGTGTTCTTCTCTTGCAAAAGCTGGTTTTAACTAAAGCTTAAAATGACGAAATTTAAGGGTAAAGAAATAGGTCAGCCCAAGGACATTTTCTAATTTGGTTATCATATATAACTCCTACTAATCTATGTCAAGTCATAGCTCTGTTTGCATACGATGTGGGTTACTTGAGGTAAGCTTCATGCGAAACATGAAACCCAGACCTACTTATTAATGTTCAAGTATGGAACAATTAAATATAGTATTGATGGTATTTCAATATAAGTGGTTTATTAACAGTAGAGATAGGTGGTGCAACAGTTTTAGGAGCAGCAAACAGCATGCAGATTAAGCAAACCAGTACCAGAAGTATATACCATGAGCAATGTGTATCACACTGTGTTATCAGCAGAAGATAGAAAACAAAATAGTATAGTGCTATCAGCAGTAGATAGCAGTTGAAGTATGGTGACGTATCATGAATTAGATGGAGTATAGAGATCCAGTGAATAACATGATGGGAATGAAATCGCAAAGCCTGCAGTAAACATACACTATGTATATTGAATAACTTACGAGGTGATATTATATGAACAACTTACGGTATGCTGAGCAAATTGATTAAAGTGTGTAACTGTAACTATTTGTTAGATCAATTATATATATGCTTTTAACAGTGAAATACAAATAAAGGAAAACATTATGTTATCAGTACAGTGCTGTTATCCTGTCGCCTATATATAGGTTAGTTGTGCTATCAACAGTTAAGATAAGGAAACAATTATATATATTGACTATTGTGATTATTGCAGGACTATTGTGTTTATTATACCATCCTCTCTTTTCGAGACAAATCTTGGTGTTTACTGATTTATTAATGAGGTTCCTAGCCTGGAAATTAATACCAAAACTAAAAAATGGGCAAATAATTAAGTAAACCAAGTGTAGATAGATTCGTCATGCGAACGATTGGTGTTTATTATCTTTATAAGTCTAATTTTGCAGTCCAATAATTTTGTCATATTCCAGCACGCGCGCATGTCTTTACATTCAAACGTCGAATACTTTTTCGAACGTCTTTGTAAGTTCAACTTTGAAGGTGTATAAAGGCGATGACTTTATTTTGTTTTAAAAAGCTAGCACACAATATTATAGTTGCTCGTATAACTGGCTGTATACATAAATGGTGCTGAATTAGTGGCCTATATATATAGCACAATAATTCCAATAAATGATGGTTACATTTGTAAAGATGATCAAGGGTTTCTTCCGCAAAATTTCAAAAGGCCCCTATTCTACTACATTTCTAAGTTATAGGACTGCGCAAAGTTGTGTGAAAATTACAAAATATGGCTTGCTCACGTGAGGCTTTAAGTAGTATTCAAAACAAACTACATTATTGATTGATTAATCTGATAAAACAAAGGAGTTAACTAAACTTATTCCATACTCTCTTATGATTTTATAATGAAGAACGTATCTCTTATGTTAAGTAATTGCAGATGTTGCCTTTCGGCTCAACTTCGGATTTTATATAATCCATTGATATCTAGGCCAAAAGATCATCGCTGATTCGCCCAAAATCCGTGGTGATCCGTACAAGACCTATCCATTACATGTGTAGAGTCGGTTCGATCCTTTGCAGGATAAGCCCTTGGGTTGACGGATGCGTATTGCCTCTGAATAAGACATATTAAGCCTATTCAAACTAAACATGTCTTATCCCGTTTATCAAGACTACCTGACTGTAATGGAATTCACGTTTTCCAAGTTACCTGATAGAAGATGTATATATTGTTGTTCTTCATGACTGATGCAGATAACACAATAAACAACACACTTAACGATTTTGAGTTATTTATTTTAATAATGAAATATTATAAATTTTATCCGAAAATTTAACTTGGAAATTTTTCAAAAACCTCATAAAGCTCAAACACTTAGTAATTGAGAATATACTGTACTCGAAGTTGCCATAAACTATGGGGTCTTAATATGTGTAAAATATATTAAGATAAGATAATAAAACTGCAAAAGTGGGCTATTAGAACAATATCAAACAGTTACTATAGAAGTCACACTGCAGTCATCTATTCTAAAAACACAATGTCCTTAATGGATACTATCAATATATAAGCTAAACCTTGGTATATTATGTATAAATATCAAACACACATCAACTGAAAGAAAAAATAAGTTTGTATACGACTTTCACTAAGCAAGTTTAAACACACAAATACTACTCTAACTCTTTTTAAATATATCCTCCACACCTTTTACGAAATAGTTGGGTTCCTGGTCAAAGAAACGGCCTACTTGATCGAAGTCAATAATTGCGGATTCGATGTGGATGTGGCGAGGCCTCAGACGAGGTTGAATTTGGACGCCGGTGTTCTGAAATCTGGTTCTCAGTGATCTCTCCGTTTTACCAATGTAAGTTTGTTTACAAGGCTCCCTGTGGGTCTGGCCCTGACAAGGGAGGTACTACACTGAGACGGCTTTGATGTCCTCTTATTTATACTAGTCTTGTCTTTTGGACCAACAAGTAATTGTTACCACTTGTCCTTTACATGCAGTTTTGTCCCTGTCTCTAGAAGGGGTGACTTTGTCTCGCGAAATGTTTAAGCCTTGTCAAAAGTCCAGTTTGGAAAGCCACACTTTTTAGAAGTATTGTTGATGTGTGACTTTTCCTCCTATTTGTCCTCAGAATTGGTAATGACGCTGTCTACTCTATGGATGTAGGGTCAGTTTAAATATTGACCAGTATGTGTTGGTTTGCGATAAATGTTGATCTTCAATCGGTCCTGCTGTATCACGGTGTAAGTGTTATAAAACGAGAGTGATCTATCCTCATCTCTACCCGTAGTGAACTTTATATCGGGGTCAAGAGAATTAAGATGACGTGTGAACTCCTCAGCGTAATCTTTCTTTACCCTTCTATCGTCAACGTAACGATACCACCATAGAGGCGAGTGGTAGCAGTTGCAATAGCTCTAAGTTCTAAATTTTCAATAATATAATTATAAAGGTTACACACAAAGGTGACACTAGTGAACATATTGCCGCAACATGCATTTGTATAAATAACACACTCTATTATACAATAATCAAGTGCATTTCGAACACACCTCGAGTGTGTTGTGTCCTTTTACTATAAGAGTGGAAAGTATGAAAATATAACGTGAGTTTACTGTGTACTTGATCTATATGTAATAATCCTATCAATATATTAAAACATCTTGTGATTTTAGTAATATAGATGTGTGTGGAAAGTAGTGTAGGAGGGCTCGTAGGCTTACCTATTTTTGTATCCACGTGTTTTAAGAATGATCCTACACGTGGTTAAAAAAGAATTAGATATGATATTGAGCTAGTTATGGTTAAACCAAAATGGAACAAATTGGAGCTGTTGACCCAAGAGAGTTTTATAGATGAATTTAATTTTATTATTACAATATGGTTTGAATAACTCAGAGTCATATCTTACAACAGCTATTTATTACAATAAATAATTCACGTATTTCAAAGTTACCGAGAATTAAGATAAAACATTTATTTTCTAGACCTTTTTGTAAATTACACATCTATAAAATAAATCAAAGGACCACATAAAACTTATTTTTCAATTAATCTAATTTGGTGAAATAATCAGTTTTGTGATAGATGTGCAGTTTAGTTTGTCCTTTTAAAAACAATTAAGTTTTTGCCTACGTAGAGAATTTGTTTCTCAAATTGCAATGTAATAGATACTGAAAACAAACCAAGTTTTCATGCAAGAAACGCTCTAGATTCTTTGTATTTGGCCCAGAATAAACTCGATGCTCCAGGGGGCTACAACGACATACCACCTGCGCAATATCATCGGGGTTCTTTTACTCCTATACATGCATTCACAATCTTGAATGATGAGAAGTCACATCATCCTTTTGCAGTGGATGTCACTTAATCTTTTCTATTCTCTAACTCTTGATATCAAATCAACGTCAATTCTGTTTGCACTTGCGTGCGGTATCTGTAATATATCTTACAGGACTTTCGACGCGACACATATAATATCAGTCGGTAGATGAAGTAATTGAATTATCAGCAGTATAGAAGAAATAAATAAGTGAAGTATCAGCCGATAGAAGATGAAGTAGTGGAGTATCAGCATTATATAGCAGATAAAGTAATTGAGCATAAATAGAAGTAGATAAAGTATCAGATGTAGGAAGTAAATGAAGTAGTGGATATCAGCAGTAGATAAAAGTTGAAGTAGTGGATTATCAGCAGTAGATAGCAGTTGGAGTAGTGGAGCATCAGCAGTAGATATCAAATGAAGTAGTGGAGTATCAGCAGTAGATAGCAGTTGAAGTAGTGGAGTATCAGCAGTAGATAGCAGATGAAGTAGTGAAGTATCAGCAGTAGATAGCAGTTGAAGTAGTGGAGTATCAGCAGTAGATACTAACAGATGAAGTATTGGAGTATCAGCAGTAGATAGCAGTTGCAGTAGTGGAGTATCAGCAGTATAGTTAGCAGATGAAGTAGTGGAGTATCAGCAGTATATAGCAGTTGAAGTAGTGGAGTATCAGCGTTGATAGCAGATGAAAAAGTGGATAATCAGCAGTAGATAGCAGTTGAAGTTATGGAGTATCAGCAGTAGATAGCAAATTAGGTAGTGGAGTAACTGAAATAGATAACATATGAAGTTGTTGAGTATCAGTATCAGCGTTGATAGCATGCAGATGAAGTTATCGTACTCTTACATGTCTAAGAAAACTTCGTTAATAATCGGTTTCATACCAAATTATATGTTGCTTACGAAAGTTATTGTTTTACAGAGTAGCTCGAACTCATCATTGTTAACTGGAAATATAACGTGCTCTAATACTTCACGAACTTCTATGTTGGCGTAACGCCGTGTATAATACTAACAACATGTCGTATTGTAATTATTTATGATGAGCATGGAAATTGTATAAAGGTTTGTATTATTAAGTTGATGCTGGCTCCTTATGTGTTGTTATTTATGATACTTGTTACAGCATTGTTCGGCTAATTCAATCAAAGTTGATTCTATAAATAGGTCATAATGTTTAGGGACAAAACTGTAAGAGAGATGAAGAGGTGCTTGATATCAGGGATAGTAGAATCAAGTGATAGTTAAGTTAGCGTCAATTGTTTATCAACAGGTAAAATGTCAGGCTAATTGACTTTGACAAAAAAAAACACGTTTTACTGTTTTGATTAATCCAGCTAAGGACAAAACACTATGATCTTGGTGATCTATCGAAGTCTAAAACAATAGAGGATTGAAATTTACAAGATCAGTTGTTTGCAATGTCTAATAAAGGATTAATCGGCTTAGATTTTAAGGGATAATTTATCATGTTTGTTGTAATCAATTTAATTCAATGTAAAGAATCTGTTTTGGATTACCCTATTAATATTATTGAATCATGATTTCCGAAAAACTACAGCACTGATGCATAAAAGCTATACAACCATATCATCAACCTGCGATCGGCTTCAGATACATATACACTTAACACTCAACCATCAGAACACTTACAAATCCGCCAGCAACCGGACGTATTATACACTTATGTCGCTCCATCAATGTGGAACAACCTTCCTGTTCTCATGAGAATTTCGAATGCATCAAAACATATTTGTATCCAAATGTAGTGTAAGTTATAGCTTAATGTATGTATTTAGTCACAAATACTCTGTTGAGCATCCCCAGGACATATCAGAGAGAGCCGCTAGAGCGGGAGGCGATTTTGTTTTCGTACATGAGTTGAGAACAATTTGAAAAAATTAGTTTTTTTGTGCTAAAACACGGAATAAAGTGAAAATAACTCGATTTGAATTATTTTTAAAAATGTCAACTAAATATGTCTTGACTGCAGCGGAAGTCATGTCCGAAAAAAAATCACGCGAGCGGGAGGGAGCTCGAGCCCCCTACCCGGCTAAGAAGCGGAGTACCAATATAACATTTCACTTTATACAGGCGTCTCTGCAGTGCCCTCAGATTGACATCATGTCAGCCCTCTCAGAAAATATTGAGCCTCTCCTCCCTGGCACCCCCCCCCCTCCCATGATTTTCAAAAGTCTGGTCACGCAGATGAGCAGGCACTGCCGGTGATCCTGTTCAGAATGTACAAATATTATTTACAGCTACAAATCTTATGTGATAGTTATAAAGGTGGCTATTTTGTTGGTAATTA
>JAUMTS010734227.1:0-11838 GCA_032273385.1 Ophiopholis aculeata | reverse complement strand
CATTCAAGTTACTTTGTAAATAGCAACTTAATATAAATATTTAAAAGTCTACTGTAAAGAAATAATAAAACATAACATAAAGGTATACCCGCATTGGATTTGGGGTTCAACATCAACAGACTATATAGTAAGATATAAAATTGGACATCGTTCACTACCATTTTGTTTTACCTTATGAGTTGTTATAGTATACAAATATTGACTGCTCATGAGACCAATAGTAAAAACTATTGCCCGAAATGATCTTAAGACTATAAACTATTTCCCGAGACCGAAGGTCAAGGGAAATAATATTATAGTCTCAAGATCATTTAGGGGAAATATAGTTTTCACTATTGCCCAAATGAAAGAGCAGTCAATATTTGTTTTATATTCCGATTTTGTTTCGAGCGGCCAATAGTAAAAACTTCTAACTGGCTCAAACCATGCCAATCGGTATATAATTATCATAGTAATCACTCTGTGATTTATTTACTATCACATAGTAATTAATAAATAGTTATGTGGTTTTAGGATTCTCAAAACTATGGGCTTTAATAGCTGGCTGTCTGGCACCTAAAATAATCAAATAAACGTGTTAATGTGTTTCACTTCTTATTTTGTTTCACATTTCTGATATAGATTCGTGGATGACCAATGCTGAAATTTATGTAGGATCGTGTAGAATGGACGATTTAGACAGCAATGACAATGTTAGAGACGAGAGTAACGAATGTAGTGACGATATAGGAACGGCTTCTGGAACTGAATTGATAGGAGTTACATGTACCGACGGTGTTAATGCCATTGGAAGATATGTATACATTATACCTGACTCGGGAAGTAGTAATCCTTTAACTTTCTGTGAGATACAAGTATATGGAGATGAAGGTGAATATTATTATATTTTTTAAAAGTATATTTCGAATGTTTTTCAACTACTTCTCATCATGATGAGAGGTAAATACGTCAACATGTTAATCAAATCTATCCCCTTTAAAGTACATAGAAAACAAAGAAAAGTTATCTGTAGACCAACAAGGTATCATGCTAATCAGAGATTGTTGAAGACATACTCTACCGAGTAGGTTGGTATCGACTTTTAAAAGTCCTAAAGCTGCTAAATATGGTAGTTTTCTAATAAAATGGACAGACACATAATTGTGTCACCAGTTTTCGGAACTGATACCAAAATATTGTATTTGCTTCATTAGTTACAAAAAGGTGAACATTTGTTCTCGGATTTCCGAGTCTTATCTTTTATAAGTCGGAATTGAAATGTCAAATTATTGGGACCAGAAAGTCGAAATAAAGATTAAAGTGTCGTTAACCTTAGTTTCATCTAACAAAGGATCGTCAAATGACAGATCACTACTAGTTAACGATGACATGTTATAGTTTTAAAAATATAGCTCAATAGCCCGCACTAAACTTGTTTGTCGAAAACCTTGTACCCATGGTACGCAAATCTGGTAATTGTGATTCTCAAAAGTGTGTACATTAACTCTCAAACCACTATCTCATATGAATGTGTGGCCACATTGAGATGTTGCTACTAACTTATTTGACTTGAATTATAGATTCAAATTCAAATTCAAAATCAATAGGCTAATTTAAGTGAAATATGTTATTATTGTTCAGCAACTCTAAAATTACAGATACAAAACATAATATATTTATATAAATGTATTTGTTGCCAACATCGTTTGTATCAGTTGCTATGATGCCATATTCGATACATTTATCTGTATAAATAGGCTGTTAAAAATTTAGTAACTCTAGTTTGCTGGTTCATTGTAGTGTAAAAATACATTTTCTTTTGATGATATTTGATGGTTTATGTAAAGGTGATGCAGCTTCTCCGGTTTTTGCTGGAAGTTGGTATGTTTATTAATGATGGCAATAACATTTGAACTTAACCTAAATCATGACTATATAATCATATTCCTTTCTTAAAATCTCAGTATTTGAACACAATCTACGTTTTAAGCATTTCAACGATTAATTTGTTTTAATACAAACCATGTACATAAGTCTTTCGAGCCATGTTTTCACAAACATTACTTATTGATCTAGTAGAATATGTGCCAAAGGTCATCCGAGTGCGTTATTAAGAATTTAACTTAGTTTTCGAAACATATTTATCGTTAGTTTATTGCATGGATAATTGTACAATATCATAAGCAAACAATGCAATTTTGTAAACGGTTAACCCATCCTATTATCAAGATGACATATTATTTATTGATGATTGTGTATATTCGGGAATACTTTATTTCACGGACACCTTAAGTATTTCTTTATTATTATGTAAATATTTTCTGTAATATATTTGTATGTATACTAAAATAATCGCCATGTCAATTGTTTTTCAAGAGTAATATGGACACGTTTTTGATTAAACTAAATCGACCTTGACTTGAACTTGAACCTAATAACTGATAATTAAGTATAAGTGAATAGTGAACGGGTTTAAGTTCAGCATAATTAGTGGATTTGTTTAATTTACTAGAAAATCTATAGCGCCTGTATTCACTATTTTCTTTGTCTGTTTGGCATCTAGCCTTGGTCCAAGGCTGAAAGGCTTGGGAAAGTAAAATACTGGAGTTATTTTACTTCCACTGCTTTTTCATACTTATTCCATCTTCTACTTTTCTACCCTTTTACCATTTTGAAGTTAACTTGCTACAGCTGACCACACTTCAAACTACTACAACATATTAAAGTTTACATGTTTATTTCTTCCAAAAATAAAAGGCCAAGAATCGTTTGATAAAAATGCCTCAACTTGTCTTGAATTTATATTAAACCATACCATACAAACCTATTTATCTGTTCACATCAAATCATCAGGATTGTGTCATCATTTCATCACACTGAGTGTTTGACCTGAAATTACATTGTATAGCAAATTAAATTCCCTGATTTTGTGATAATTAAAGATTATGAAAAGAATTCATTTTCCGGTACCACATTTACAATCAAGTACCCTTTATTGGAATGGCATCTTCCAAAATACAGTGATAACCAGGACAACATTTTTAATTGGCTGCCTGCAAGCAGGTTTTCAAACAGGTTTTACATTTTGCATTGACTTGTAATGGGGGCTGTGAATCCTAATTATGAACACTCCAAGACGTGTTGTCGGACTGAAAATCAGAGGGTTTAAATAATAATTGAAAAAGGGAGTAAGGATTATAATTTCAGCTGAAGTGCTAATATTTTGAGCATGCATGGTTTGAGATGAATTTCAGCACTTGAGAAAGAGAGCCAGATTCCATACGTATTGCGGACTGAAAATCAAATGGTGTAAATAATAATTGAAATGGGGAGTAGGGGTAAACATTTCAACTGCAGTGCTAATGTTTTGAGATGAAGTTCAGCTATATACTGTTCCTAAGCAAATCGATACCCACATTACCTTCGGTGACCCATGGATGAACTTTGATTGACCCTAGCAGTATACTTCAATCTGGACAAATAATCTTCTTACCAAATGTGGTAGTTAAAGAGTGTTCCTTAGCAAAATTGCCGTCTTCCTTGACTCAGATGACCACTACCTGACACTTAACCCCAAGTATGTATTACGTTTGGGTAAGAGGTTCTTCTGACCAAATTTAGTAGCCATAGAGCATTCTCGAGCGATTTGACGTTTAGGTGACTGCTGACCCGTGTGAGATCATCTCGGGTGGTGTTCACCTATCTCCCAAAAGAATGTCATCTCTGTACCTAGAAACATGTTTGAACCCTTAGCCGGAAAGACAGACAGAACGACGTCAGACAGAACAGAATAACTGATTTTTTTTAGAAGTATAGATGATATTTAAAGTAGAGTATGAACAATGTGCTTGATTTCAAAAATAATTTACTTTCTTATAATAGTTGCTAATGTTGACGCCGATGTGGTGCAGACAAAAGTTGAGTTTTCATCGCAAAGTAAGATACATGTAGATGAAGATGTCGGTACAGTGTCATTAGAGATAACGAGGGAAGGAACTGGACAAACCTGTACATATATTCGTGAGTAAAGTCAATTACTAAATAAAACTAAACAAAAACTAAATAAATGTGAAAGGCGAAATAAGCACGGGCAAAACTCCTTTCCAGACAGCACACATTTGACCAATTTGCCGCGTAGAATTGTTACCACTAATGGTGCACTCAGACTCGAGCGATTTCTGTCGGCCGACGTCGCTCTACGCTAGTCTTTTGTCATGACTACGCGCGTTGCGTGTACAGATATTCGCGCCGCGCAAAGTTGTTGTGAAAGACTAGCATCGGGCGATGTCGGCCGATGCAAATCGCTCGAGTCTGACTGCACCATTACAGTTACAAACTTCAATGTCTTAATATCAAAACTCACACTATACACCAATGCACTCCCATAATACATTAACATCATACCTGCAAACTAAAGGTCATCCTTTCTGAACCAACATAATAGAGGTGGGTGCTGAACTGTGCCCTGGCTGTGACTATAACATGACTGGTACATTAAAAATGATTCAATGACAAGTTGATTGATGATAGTACATTTAGCTAGTCGTTTGTCAAAGGCAGTGACTCATGCTTCAAAGTACAATACAACAAATCTAAGAATACTCCATTCTTTACTTATATAACATTTATTTCTGACCCAGATAAATGTATGTGCACGTACGTACGTGTATGTAACAACTGTGAATTTTGTGGAGAGAGGGTCAAAAATAATAACTAGTTTCAATTTGAGAGTATAAATTCAGTTTGATTTTGAATTTGTACTTTCTTATTTTCATTAATAATAATAATAATATTCATATTTTTGTTAATGACTTGATGTGATGCTGATAACAATTTCATTTGGACAACTCACAAACTATAAAACGTGAAATTACTGTCATTTGCAAAAATATCCAAAATACAGTATTATAAAAGTAAGTACCTAGAAGCCAACTTAAGTACAAATCAAATCTTTTTAACAATACAGAGGTATATTAAGTACAGTGTATGAATTAGTACCATA
This sequence comes from Ophiopholis aculeata, assembly GCA_032273385.1. NCBI lineage: Eukaryota > Metazoa > Echinodermata > Ophiuroidea > Amphilepidida > Ophiactidae > Ophiopholis > Ophiopholis aculeata. Next base: position 6,857 of record JAUMTS010734227.1, on the reverse strand, counting down.
CACACTGCTAAAACCCTTCTCATTTTGAGCTTAGATGTGACGTCACACACATAACCTGTGTACCTGCAAGCCTCTTGCAGCTGCGCTTGGTTTACAAGTTACGTCCCACTTGAGCCGATATAGGGCACTTTACAAAATATACAGTGACATCACATCAAAACTTAAAGTAAGACGCACTTTATGCATGCAGCACCAGATTCCATGTCTTACATTTTGTTGGTTCCCTGTTTCACAATAGGTCCAATGTTCTTAGCTAAGTAGTAAATGCCTGGCTAAACTTGCCATACAGATTGGAAAGAATTAAACTGTTACAACAAATTGGTTTGAACAGAATCATAAGTCAATACATCATGCATGTTAATTAAGTAGATAGCAACTTAATTAAGTACTAAACAATATAACAATAATATCAATGATATATTAGAAATTTAGAACACTACTTAATGTACCAAAACAATATAATAATATCAATGATATATTAGAATGCTACTTCATGTACAAAATCCCTGTGTCCAAATAAACATAAATATGCACTGTTGCTGCCATATAACTCACAAATAAACTCACTTGTTATTGTTTTGTTTTTTTATCTTTTAAATTGTCAACATCAATTGAAATCGATACACACAGGTGGAAGATGGATGAAAATGCTCTCAAAAAAAATTCAATTGAAATTAGTTTCCCTGTTTAACAATTTTAATAAATCTTCCACAGGGGTGTATGATTGTTTAAGGGAAGTATAAGTTTATCAGAATGTAAATTTTAAAAGAGTTAAGAGACATATTAATTAAATGACAGCAAAAGAGGTAGTTAATAAGAAAACAAAATGTTTTACACGATAAACTTGAAAAATGCAAGCTTATAGTAAGTCTTGAAAAAATCAGCTCAGAGACAACTCATGCAAGAATAGTAAGTCAGTATAGAGAAACAATAGGCATAAATAAACAATGTTGTGTATACATTATATGACAGCAATGTATAATAGATCAAATAGTAGAAGATAAATATAGCAGTAACTAGAAGTTCTAGAATGTGTCACCTATTACTTAAAAGGTAAAAAGCTTTTAAGTCCTCGCACTAGCTTGAAAATACAAACACAAGTATTTCACAGGCAGTTTATGGAATTTGGAAGTTTATGAGAGAAAGTTTGACCACAAGTTGGCGTTTCAAAAAAACATTGGGGAGTCAAATTGAGATGAATTTGTACCACCTCTCTTCCTTGTTTAGTATGAAATGGGCGTGAATTACGAGCATCTTCAAATTAAACATCAAAGTACTCCTCAACGACAAAGTGTTGCCGTAACTGGCAAAGAAGAGAAAATGTGGATGTTTTTGAGGCAGTCTGATGTAAAAATAGCCACAAAAAGTCTCAATTTAGATCAAATTCTAATCATGCCTTTTGAATGACACGACCCATGGCAGAATTTGACACTGACAGCATTGCTATCTGGTACACCCAACAGTTGCTTTGTGACACACCCATCCAGACACATTTAGCTCTTTACCAGGTCAATAAGTCATGCAATAAAAGGATAAAGCTCAAAACACCACTCATCATCAAGGTTTTGCTTATGAATATACATGTTGTTCACTATAACCTAATGTTACCTTTAGACTATGTAAAAAGATAATGAAAAGGTTCAAGCTGTGTCCCAGGCTGAGGTGCCCATCTCCCTCCAAAGCGTGATAGGGCCAGATTTCAATGAATTATTTGTTAGGAGGGATCACATACTCCTCCTCCAAAACAAGTCTGTTTTGCCTCCCTAGCAAATAAGAATACCCAAATAACGCTTGGGTCGATGAAGCAATCAAGATCTTGCCCAAGGACATAAACATGTTGGCCATAGTGGGTCTTGAACTCACAGACTATGTATTTATCAAATAAAACATCAACTGTACCTGTAAAGCATGGGAATAATGTTGATTAGGGTTGCAGATTCCAGCCCAACTTCTTGGTTACACCACATTGACATGAAGGAAGAACTTCAGTACGTTATTTTAAACAAAAGGTGACACATAATACTAACATTTCAACACTATGTTCAATATAAATGAACATTACTGAACTACTAGAACTAGTAAGCAAAGAATAAGAATAAGTTAATAATCACTTTTAAATATTTGTCAAATCTCCTCACGTGCATACATACATAGATATTTACACACATTTCCCCATGGTTATTTCATACAAGAGTTCAAAACAAGCAACAAAATGATATCACACTAAAGCCTTATTTAGACGGTTCAAATATTGGCTCCACAATACTCAGGTGACTGCGAGAAAAGAGAACATTCAAATTCAAGAATGAATACTTTCATTTCCCAAAATGCATTCTGCTAGTTGTACTCAGACTCTATATCAACAGCCACACTAATTGACAGCTGAGGCGTCGTTGGTAAGAGTCTGTTAAGGATTCAGACTAGCTCATCTCCCTCTCAAAGAGAGAGACCATTTTGGCATTATCCAGACTTTTCAGAAATTGGTAAGATTGTCCTACGATTAGCTAGCTTAATCTGTTCAAGCTCTTTCCATGTCCAATCACCAATTAACATGGCTAACAATTTGGTCCGTTTCTTGGAAAAGCTCTTTAGATTTATACTGCCTCTGTTAATCAAAAATAGATTGAAATTTGGCACATTTGTTTGGAATGCACTTTAAATCATACCGCCTTTGATAATTAAGATGGATTTAAATTTGGCCCATTTCTTAAAAATGCAGTATAAATATATACCACCTCCATAAATGGAAATGAACAAACAGTTGGCCCATCTCTTGAAAATGCGATATTTAAAATTAATTGGACACAAGTTTGGCCCATCTACTGGAAATATACGTACAATTTAAACCGTCTAAATAAGGCTAGCAAAGAATACTACCAATAGTTAATAAGAAACAGTTACTATCAGTAGAATAATAAATATACCAAACACAACATATAACCTCTCACTCTTCGCCTATCTTGAAACAAGTTGCCTTTTTCTGACTAAAATATACAAAACATCTACAGTAATGGGAGCAACTTAAAGCAAAATGGTCAACATAAAACTATACAAAGCTATATTATAATATATTTTGTCAGGCAATAAAACATTTCTATCTATCTACACAAAACCTGCAGTGTAGTCACATACACTTGGGCCAGAAAATAAAATTGTTGCGTTACCCTCAAGTAAAAGGTTTGCACACGTTGGGTTGGTTGTTCAGTAAATTTGTATTTATTTTTTGTTCAAAGTTCCAAAATGTGATGCATTTTCAAACTCTTTTCTTAAAAACGCCCAATCTAGAAAAATGTACTTTCCATACCATGTTGTTTTAATTTCATTGGTGTGACAAAAATCGGTCGTTGAGGGCAGCACAACAACTTTTTTCTTTGCCTTTATATATAACAACATCTCAACAACACAGGAGGCAAAATACATACTTCTTACTCACAGGGTTAAAAGTTTCTTGCAATCATGGAAAAATAAAGGAAGAACTCAAAATATTGACGAAATCTTAAAAATGTAATGAGATTCAGTGTCTTCTAACATCTCCATAATACTGACAAATTTACAATGATATATTGACAAATTAAGCCCAAAAATGTAACAAGTGTTTTATCCCTATCCCTGACAAATCAACTTACATTTATAGGATTTCATCCATCTTAAGGTTATTTCCTTCAAAGGTATACATCACTCTTTCAATAGACCAGTTTCACTAAGACTCACATACTAGCACAGTGAGTAATACCTCACTCAAGGTGGCATTAAACTGCCACTGTTGCACAACAAACAGAGTAAGCCAAGTTTTGTTAATAGTTTAAAAAATAAATCAATTTGTTTTTACCCTACCATCGTTTGTAATTAACTTCCGTTTCATTTTTTACTGTTATAATCTCTGCATCGCATTCCTTTTTTAAGTACAAAATTTTGATGAACATGAATGCATGATATGAGAATGCTGCTTGTAGAAACATCAAAAGAAAACTTAATAAAAACTCTCCAACATTTTGGTCTAGAGTTAACTTTTTCTAGAAAATTCCTTTTTCATACAAAATATACATGTTTTACAGGAAAGTCCTCTACAAACATTTCAGTTTCTGCAGTAAGTTACAGAATGATGTTTTCTAAAAACGTTTTCGATGTTCAAGATATTCCGTTGAAGTAACAAACTCATCTTTCTAAAAACAGTCCTGTTCTTTAAGAAATGCTTGTTTCTAGAAACATCCTGGCAATGAAGAGAAAAATGTCATGTTTTTTTCTCTCTTAGAAACTTAAAACAGCTCAAGGTGAAGCTTGCATAATGAACTAAGATGGTGGAATACTGATTGAGGTCACTCCTAATTACTGTTGCGTATCTGGAAAAAAGGAGCGACTTAAAAATCCAATCTGCAATTTCTACGAAAGATTGACAAGTAACTACAGTTTTCTATTGTTTCTGATAGATTTGGATCAAATTTGGATATGATTGACATTATTCAACTTGTGAACGAAATGACATGACTCAGGAGCTTACTTGAAGTTGTAGTCATCATGATGTGGCAAAATAACTGAAACTATGTTATATCAAAAAAAGTTAACTTTGATTTTGTCACACAAAGTTGTTAATATTTTGGCTTATTTATGCACCTGCCTATATCACATGTGATCTTTATTTTGTTAATACATAACATTATGCTCAGCACACTAGATCAAGAACTACCCAAAATATGTTGAGGTATACACAATTTACAAAATGTTACCAAGTTAGTTGGAATTGTGGGAAAAATGCAAGCTATAACATCACAACCCACAAAACGTAAACGTTTGAACCCAACTGTGAATTTCAAGGGTTGTTACGACTTCTCAGCATATGATGACTACATGTACTACTTCTGTAGTACGCATGGATTTGAACTCGCAACAATTTTGAAAAACACTTTACTAAGAGTTATTGTTTTGTTTATTATTTGGTATTTCTATACCTATGATTTGTTAAATCTTAACCAATACTATGCAAAATATATGCAGCTCTACAATATATTGTAGAACTTTTTCAAAAGCAGCTGAACATTGTGTGCTTAAGAAGTTATAGGCACCTTTCAGATTTAGGGCCTTTCCCTAAATACCAGTACACAACAAAGAGGCAAGAATACAGACTCAGTCCTGTGTACAAACATCTTCTGTTAGAAGGCTGGGTGAACGATATCACATCAATGATACTCACTCAATTGTTTCCACAGAGAAAAGTGTGAGAAATCATGCCTCTTTCTTTAGGAGGGAGTCCTGACTCCTTCCTAATACCTTCTTGCCTCCATTCTGTGTACACAATTTAGGGAAGAGCCCTTATTTCAAACAGCTGCAAGATACTACAGTTCGTTCAATACTATAGTGAGAGAGGACCATCAGCATAATCATGGGATATTTCTGCAAAGGGCCATGATGGTGAGCTAAATACTAGCTCAAACTTACCACATTGAAAATGTAGATCCCATTTTTTAGGGACTACGTATAATTTGCATGAAATAAACATGTATGTGATGTTCCTCCTTATATTGAACGAACTATATAGCATTGCATAGAAACAATCTAACATACACTTATTATAACACAGTACACAGCTAGTTTCTTAATTCTGAAGTTGATCGGAAATCAAGTGTTCCTGTTAGGAAACTAGCTGTGTCAATTATACATGTATAATAACAACAACAGCTGATAACTTTGGTTGATATACATTTGCATAGACTCTGGAAAAGTACCTCTCCAGCTTATTTACTGTTTGGTGGGTTCATTCACAACATGTTTTTTATATGTTGCTAGTCTTCTACACAGATCTGTTTGAACGAAAGCATTTAAAAGGTGATACACTGCCCATGTACATTACTAGAATTATAACAAAAGGTTGTTTAATTATATCACTACAAATTACTACTGTAGATATTGTATAATATGAAAAGTGAAATACTTCAAGATTTAGTTAACAACTCTTCATCTCTAATAAGACTGTGTTCTCTCAATTTAACACTAAAAGGTTTAATAACTTGTAATTAGTTTAATAGTCAGTATTATTTGGCACGGCATTCAACATGCAAGTTACTACAAACTGTTACCATACACAAGTTCCAAACTACATTATGTCATGAGTGTGCAAGCCCAAACTACACATTAATGTTTTCACACTGCTGCCTTTGGGAGGGCATACAAAGTATAAATTTTAAGATGCACACTTCTTAACTTCACCCCGAGATCAGAATGGTACTAAAAACCCGCTTTATGATGGCAGCGTCGTGCGTCATTATAATCGCGCAACAAAATGCGCGCGAGAGTAAACATGGCGCAATTAATAACGCTGCGCACATGGAGAAATACCTTTTGACCAGAAGTGACATCTCTACTATCTGATCTCGGGATACACTTTACCTTGTTGCTGCAAAGGTTTCATATTTTCCCGGATTGCTTCAGTCATTGTTGCGATCCATACTGGTACGTGATGCTCCTAATCGACAGCTACATAACTTCCAAGATATTTTGACTTGGGTTATTTGTGTTGTTCCTAATTTCTTTAAAAATCTAATTTTTCCTGTTACCCAAAATATGGTTTAAATATAAACATTCTTCATGATAAAATCATGTTTCGTTTTTGCTTAAGGTCAGATAGTTTGCAATGCATAATTTATTCATTCTTGGCCTTATCAAAACAGGTATTGTTATTCTTATTACCGAGTGAGTCCCAGGTCTGCAATGAACTTGCAGTAGCCATTTTTGCCCGGGGGGCACTCAGAGCAAATGTGTTGTCATCACCGAGCAGAAATCCGCGGGAAAGGTCATTTTTTTTCGCGAATAGACGCCGTCCGCGCGGACCGCAATTAGGGTAGCAATTTCATGCTATTTTGGGG
>JAUMTS010734116.1:0-11844 GCA_032273385.1 Ophiopholis aculeata | reverse complement strand
TTACAAAAGATCTTGGGTAATCTTGTTTACAAGGTAAGATTAAAATAAATAATTTCTTACACCAAATTAGCAATTTTTTGGAGATTCTCATATGGCAGCTATTTATGAATTTACAATAGCTGCTATGCTGGTCGCAGGAAGGGTTAATATTTCTTAAATGACAGCGCTTGATAAATTCATCCATTTCAGGGTTAACACTACCCTTAATAGGTCTGTGGCAAAAAGTGTCAAAGACAGGGGCTCTGGGATCCGAAACAGTAGAATTTGCGGTCAAATTTGTAATGGAATTCTAAGATAAAGTGTACAAAAAAAAAAATCAGAAACACATACATATTACATACAAAGGCTAATCACCCTGTCCACAAGCATACATACATATACAGCATGTACAAAGTCTAAGAAAGGTTTGTTACCTGTAAACAGTATTTTTACTTTACAAATATACGCACACACCTAAATATACTCTGTCAAAAAAAAGCAACACACAACACCTGTCTATAACGAACAAACACCTTGTTAATATTCCAGGCACGTTCACAAAGTGATGGCACATAAGGCAAAGTCTGCATCAAACAAGACGTTATGTACTGTGTGGCCTGCATTACTTATTCCCAGTTGGATTCAAGTGCTACTTTTAATGGCAGCAGGTAAAAGAAATGGCTCAAAGCGTCCAAGATATAAAGAAGATGCTCTGTTGGAATTCCACACACCAATTCTTCTTTTTAAAACACACACACAAAACACACACATAAAATGTTTGCAACGTAATTTCAACATATGCGACTGGCCAGATATATTATAGGTCAATAAAACTCTACAGTATTCAATAGGAAACAAAGACTATTCAATTGGATTATTTGTTTTTTATATGCCTAAATACCAACCAATTACCAAATGTAATATATTATTTAAAAGCTTATTTTATGCAGATTTTTAACTAAATTTAAATTTTGAAAATTGCAACTTGACAACCGGTTGGTTCCTAGTGGACAGTCAAATATGTCTTACTCTGTAACATGTTCTTATACTAAAGACATGTCTTTTCTACTTTTTTTACAAAAGAATAAAGCACACGTGTGACCTGATCTGATTTACAAATACAAAACACATACATGATCCAATGCTAGCATGCACAAAAAACCTTTCCACATTACGCCAATCACAATCATATGCACATAATTCTTAACAAATTGAAAGACGGCAGCTAACAGCAAAGCTTAATCAAAATTCAACATGATCCACATACAACTTCACTCTATTTCTGTCCTTATTTTGATGTAAAATCTGGGTTGATAGAGGACAGGGAATAAGTCCTGGGGGGGGGGGGGGGGCAAATATTATTTTGTGTTGTGATGGAGTGTGCAATGTGAGGTCTGAAACTCTTAACCCATATCTAAGACATTTTCTACCTTAAATAAGCAGCTGATTTGTTTTTAATTTTGAATAATTTGTTATAAATTGGAACTCATCTTTGAATTTGTCTACCTCAAAAATGTCTGATTTTACTGTTTTTTCTCAATTTTGGCGAAATGGGACCCAGTTTTAAGGATGTTTTGACCAAAATGAGGCTTGACATTTAAGGATTTTTGGTGACAAATCCACCAAACTGCACACCACAACCCTGTAAACCATAACATGTGAGTACCCTCCACCCAGAATAAGTCTGCCGCTGCATACATAGAACAGGTTACTAGCACTTTACTCATTAGATAATTACTTGACAGATTCACAATAACACATAATATCAAGACAGCTTTAGAAATGGTTCTTTAAACACAAATTGGCAAATTATACAAGGTACTGACATTTACAAACGGTTGTGTGTACTTAGTATACAACCTCATAACATTTAATGGCTCAATGAATAATCCTGCTTGGTTCCACAAAGTTTCCTCTTTTTGTGGACATCATGTTTTCTTTTTTAAGACCTTTCTTGTTCTTGCTTCTAGTTTTAAACCAATAATCATGATTATGGATATTATAATTATGTTCATGATGCATTGATAAAGATAGATAGTGCATATCATTTTGGGTACCGTATCAATCAGTATATCTAGACGGGTTCACAACATAGTAAGAAAATAATAGATGCAAATTATATCAAAATCATAATTGCATTTCAACATCATTTCTGTTTCATTCATGCAATAATTATAATATGAGCAGCTTATCTTGAAATGAATTTTTTGGATTTTTAAAATGGGGAAAACATTTAATTTGTCATGTTGCCATATCTGTGTTAAATAATGTATGCATGGCAAGAATATTGGGTGATTTTATTTTGTGTTTTCCTGTCCAAATAAACAATGTAAATGTTACCTCCTTTTAGAGTATTCATTCACCATGCAAATGCAGAGGTTGAGTTTCCCATAGAATTATAGTCCAGGTGTCCTTCTTGAGGCAGTTAATTCAAATTTTTCACTTTTTGCTTCAAAACTTGCAATTTTTACATGCATCTGTTTTGCTAATCGGGTTCATTTGACCATTTCCTTTCAGTAAATGTATACTTTTATGCGCAAATTATCTACAATTTGTGAGATATTTAACAAAATGACCATGGATTGTACTGCCTCTGGGAAGTCAAATGGACCATAAATAATAGTAGGATTAGTTTACCTTTCTCTGTGTTAGGTTAGAAGAAGATGAGCGGTTAGATAGATGAGATAAATAGGAGAAAACAGAACAATCTTGGTTAGTTTGACAATTATACACACCATAGAAGAAGTTAGGGTGAATTCCTGAATTAGCAACCTTGCTGGATGCAAGTCCAATCTTTTTTTGTTCAAGTCAGGGTTAGAACTATCAACTTAAGTATATGAAATAAACAACACTAAACTCAAGTATAAGAAAGAAAGTACAAAAATCAGGAATTGCACAATGTTAGAATTATATCGACATTGCAAGAACACACCATTACCTACAACAAAATACTTTTTGCGCCTTCAGAGAAATTTATTCATCAATTGTTACCAATACCTGAGACAATTATATATAATTGTCTCAGCCAATACATTACTACATTTGAGCGACGTATCATAATGGTGCTTTAACCATACATATAAATTTTTTGCACGCAAGCACCTTACTTCCATCTGTTGAAAGTTCCCTGCATTTACTGGGAACGTAACTAATACCAGAACGGTCGCTCAAGGTGCATCCAAGTACCTATCCATTTCTCAAGGATGCACTGCATACTCACAATTTTAAAGCAATTTTTAAACATTTAATGATGATTTTTACTCCATAAAGGTTTCTTCAGCAGCTGATTTTTTACAAAAATTCTGAGGTTTCTGACAAACCAAACACCCAACCAAAAACCAAATGAATGAAATGAATGCTTTTTTGGCCCCAATCAATGTCACCCAAGACACTCGCCTGCCTCCTGACCCGGCACAACAGAAAACACAGCCAAAGTACCCTACGGCCCTCCGTCTATCTCCTCAACCAATCAGGTGGAAACGCAATAGCAGCAGGATAAAGATGAAAATATTCCATAGCACCCCTTAGGGAATGAAGAAAAACATCCAACCCCAAGAGACTCAGATGAAGGTCGTCATCTCGGTAAAGATCAACATTGAAACGATCCACATCCACATGGGCAATAGCCTTGCCACCCGACTTGAAAAACAAATTCCTGGCATTGCGATTCACTTCACTGAGTGTGCGTACAATCACAGACTGCCTGTCCAACCCCTGGTAAAAATGCTGTGGTAAAATAAATGACCATACCAAGGTTGTGTTAGGCAAAGCATTCTTACAAAAAGCCACCAGATTTTTCACCAACTTGTGCATGCTAAACTTAGATGTTGACAGTAAGTCATTGCACCCTAGGTGAATAACTAAAATCTGTGGATAACGTGTACTTGGATGAAGGCACTCACCGAGTAGCTGAATGGCATCACTCAAAGTTGCCCCTCTGCGGCCCTTCCACACGATCTCGTAGCCAAGCTGGTCAAGGCCCAGTTGCAAACCCTCACCTTTCAAGGCATGATGAGCTGCCCAATGGATATGACTATCCCCTACCAGCCACACTATGGTTGTATCACCATCTGCCGGTGGAGCTAAAAAATATCATAGAAACAAGAACAAAGAAAATGTTAACATCAATACAAAATACCTGTCCCTCATATGGACATCAGCCTGCTTAAACCTGACCAGAAATTACTGGTAACCTTATGTACCTTTTGAAAACGCCAGAACGCCACCTCCCCATAGCCTGAATGTCCTCATCTGACATACCCATCTGTTTAGCTGTAGTTGCTGCACCAATGCGAAAGGAATGGGACTGAAACAAATGCTTGTGTGGAAAATCACAGAAGTCCACTGATTTACGAAGCATGTAATTAACCTGATATTTCGTAATTGGCGAGGAATCAAAATGAGAAAATAACACCTTTGACTCTGATGCTTGGGCCAGGTAGGTAGAGAGAGCTAACACTGGGCAGTACTCTGATTGTGGTTGTGATTTAATATCAATTTCTTGCAGGTCTCCAAACTGGTTATTTTTTGACACTCGAAACTTAATTCTCAACATTTTGGTCCCATTCTTCTCATGACAAACCACATCTGACCTTTGCAATACCGACTTCTGGATATTTTTCTTTGACGTGGCCGCCACTTCTCCAATTCTCAAAAAACCAAAAAACATGCAAGTAAAAACTGATTTGAACAAAACAGCCTCAAACTGAGAGTTGCTTATCTTTGGCAGGACTTCAATTATCTTGGACAATTGTTGAAGGGTTATTGGCACACGCAGGTCAGGAGACGCTCCTCTATCTCGTCTTACCCCATCCAACATTAACCCTATAATGAAACAATTTCCTGGATTTCCAAAACCCTGAAGCTTATGCTTAAAGCCAATACTTGCTAAATATGTAGTCATACTGGCATAAGCAAATTTGTTTAAAGAGAGATATGCTACGAAATAGCAAATTGTATCCACTGATACCGGCAATTTTGCTGAAAACCCCTGTTCCCCACAAAATTCTGAGAACTTGTTCCAACCTGCTTCATATGTGGCATGAGTTTTTTCGGACACTCCTAATCCCATCAACCTTGTGACTTCATCTTGGATTTGACCTACCGAGCCCACAGCGGAAGAGGCGTCATTTGTACATCGGCTGCTGGTGCTAACTGCCGGAAACGCTGCTTCTGAAATCGAGAAAGCGAATCAGATATACCATTGAGCTTTCCTTCAATGTATGCTGCCTTGAACATGATGTTATACTTCAGTGCTAACAGCACAAATTTCCGCACTAACTCCATAATGGCTGTACATTTTGAAGTCTGCTTATTGACGATTGATACCACCGCTTGATTATCCGTCCAAAACTTCACGCGCTTATTCCTCATTGAATTACCCCACAACTCCAAAGCGACCACTAAAGGAAATAACTCAAGCCAAGCGATCGACTTCAGCTCCGCACCAACCTCCTGAGGCCATGTCCCGTGAGTCCAGTGACCCTGAAAATAGCAACCAAAACCCACTGACTGAGCAGCATCTGTATACAACTCCAAAGTAGAGTTGGAAACCCAGTGCGAGTTCAAAAACATTGTAGCCCCATTGAAACTTCTCAAGAACGTAAGCCACATGTCCACATCCCTTTTTGCTCCAGTCCCTATTCTAATCCTTGTACGTTTTCCTGTCACCCCGACTGTTAAATCAATTAGCCTGCGTAGAAAAGCTCGGCCAGGCACAATTGCCCTGCAGACAAAGTTGAGAGATCCCAAAAGCGACTGAACTTCGGATAAAGTTAAGTATGCCTCATCTCTAGCCCGTTGCAACAGTTTATGTAGGGCCACAACCTTGTCCTGAGGCACTCTTACCATCTGCTGCATTGAGTCAATTTCTAAGCCTAGAAATGTCATTACCGTCCTTGGACCCTCCGTTTTTTCTGGCGCTAATGGCACCCCCAGTTCCGCACTCATTTGTTGAAAGGAAATCAGCATGTCATCGCATGTTGTCCGACTCTCTCCAGAAATAAAAAGGAAGTCATCGAGATAGTGGCAAATCGCCTCCGATTTTGCAGCTTTCTTGGCTTGGAATTCAAGAAATGTAGAAAAAGTCTCAAATAGAGCACAACTCCTTGACGCCCCCATTGGCAAACACTTGTCAAAAAAGTAAAAGTCTTGAAATTTGAAGCCAAGTAAATCAAAATCTCCCGGGTAAATTGGTAACAAACGAAATGCTGATTTGATGTCACTCTTAGCCATCCAAGCTCCCTTACCTTCTTTAACTACGAGATCCACCGCCTTGTCAAATGATAAGTACTTTACAGAACAAATTTCAGTTGGAATTCCATCATTAATGGACTCGCCTTGCGGAAAAGATAAGTGAGTGATAAGTCGCCATTCTCCCGGCTGTCGTTTTGGAATGACACCAATTGGTGAACATTGTAAAGTCGCTAGAGGCGGGGTGGTAAACGGACCGGCTATTCTACCCAAAGAAATCTCTTTGTTTACCTTGTTCCATGCTGCCAAGACATTATCAGAAGCAGATTTCAAACACCCAGATTCCCGCGGACATCTTGGTCCTTCATACCCCAGCTTGAAGCCTTTAGAAAAACCCTGAGCCAAAATATGTCTGTCATTCACTTTAGGATAGTGCTGTAGCCATTTTAACAGAATTGGAACCTTAATTGGGGTTGGGGCGCGAGAGAGTAAAGGGACTTGGCTTCCTTTGTTGACCTCTGAAGCGGCCATTAACTCCCCTTGAACCTGAGCCAGTATTGACCTGGAACTTTGCCCCTGGCTCTGTACTCTTCTTACCATTGCATTTTGCTGCACCGTGACCTGGTTTGAAACATGCCGAACAGCTGTGCTGAAATCGACATGTTGCCCATGTACAACCTCCTTTGTTGAAGTCAAAACACAAGCCTGTTTGGCGGCCTCTACTACTAACGCTCTGCCGCATGGATGGGAATGATTGTTGCCCACGAAAGGACTGTTGCCCACGAAAGGACTGCTGGCTACTATACCCCGGCATGGCCAATTTCTCTAGAAATAAATCAGAATCATACAACGCCCATGACCGAGAGGGGATTTGTTCTTGACATAAGCGGAATTCCTTGTCATAATGGAACCATCCCATACCACCAAAACGTAGGGCAAGTTTACGAATTAAATCAGCATATTTGATCATTTCAATCGCCCGCTGTGGATGGCGTTCCAGATAGACAGATATGAAAACAAAGAATGCACTGGTCCATCCATCTATGTTGAAAATGGGTCGACTCTTGGCTTGCAAAGGTTTCAAACAAATTTGACCCCCAATTTGAACAAATGACATAGGCAAATCCGTCTTTTTCTCTTCCACCACTAACAAAGACCCCAATTCCACAAACTCACTCTTCCATATCTTCTCTTTGGTCGCCATTGGAAGAAAACGCCCCAATGGAGTCCCTAGCTGCTTTGAACTACCGCTTGCCGGCTGCGCCCTGTCTGTATTAAACTGACTACCACCCATCAAATTGGCATTATCCTGATGTACACTAGTCTCATAAATACTAGTATTTTGTGGATATGCACTAGCGCTAGCATTACCAACATTTGAAAGGAAAGACATTTGAGCCATACTGCCCACATTCAAACTACCACCAGGCCCCTGAACCATATCCCCAGCACCCGCATTTGGGTGACATTGACCCTCACCTGGGTTTGCTGCTGGAACTATGGGCACTTGGTGTCTGGCAGGAGGTTGCTCAAAAGCATGCATCATCTCTGGCTGAATGTTTAGCTCGTCATTCCCCTGTCTTCCCAAGGCTGCCGCCGCTATCCCGCCAACATCTCCACCACCAACTCGTCCTTGTCCTTGTCCCCGTCCTTGTCCACGTCCGGCTGCCGCCGCTATCCCGCCAACTCGACCACCAACATCTCCACCACCAACTCGTCCTTGTCCACGTCCGGCTGCCGCCGCTATCCCGCCAACTCGACCCCCAACATCTCCACCACCAACTCGTCCTTGTCCTTGTCCACGTCCTTGTCCACGTCCCTGACCAGTCTGACTCCTCGTCACTCTTCCCCGTGCAACACCCCTTCCTCTTGCGTCTCGTCTATTTCTCGGCATGACTCCCAACTGCCACAGAGCTATAAAAGAAACTTTGACAAAGAAAAAAATGGTAAGACCCTGGCCCATAGGAGTGTACTTCCCTTCAATTGTAGATGGGAACATCAATTGCTAACTATGAGATGTCTCATGCACACCATTCCTAAATGTATGTCATCAAATTTTATTTTAACTAGTCCGATGCCTTCAACACGTAGAAGGAGCCAATAAAAAAAAAAAAAAATTGAATTTTTTCTTTTTCTTTTAACTGCTATGCCAATTGAATGTAATTACGTTATGATTGAACAAGTTTGCAACCAATATTGCCATTCAAATTCAGCTTCAGGTATTCTATGGATACCAGCACCTTAAACTTGCTGGGAATATCCAGAAAAAGTAGCATATTACCCCCATAAATTCAAAGTTTAAGCCATGATTAATCATTTCACCATTTTGCCAATTATAAATAAATAGAAAGAACCTTAAATTAGACACGCTACTCACAAGCAATGTTTTTTTTTTTTTTAGGCTGAGCAAAACACCCTTTAAAAAATTCCCTTTTTTTTTTTTTTAAATTTTTTTAAACAAACTATGAATTAATGGTCATACTGAGGTTTGAACCCGCCGTTCAAAACCCAAAGTCGGCAACTCTACCAACTGAGCTAACCAACCAGCATGACATAATTTGGAAAAGAATGGTAAAAAAAAACCAAAACCAAATTTGAAAAGAGTGGTAAAACACAAAACCAACTGGAAAAGAATGGTCTTTCGAACCTAAGAATAATTTGCAACACAATTTAAAACGAGCATAAAAGAACCACCTGCTCCCCACCCTATACATTCCCAATGGAATGTAGACAGAAATGAAAATTTCCAAGATGGCTTCGGAACACCGCCACCCCACAGCACCATGAGGTTTGAAAAATAAAATGTGGAAAAAAAATAAATAAATTTTCACCCTGTCCCACAGCGACATATAGTCACTAAAATTGCGACAAGAGAAAATAAATTATGGTTTAAAGGTACCACCTGCGTCAATACCAAAAAAAAAAATTAATAGCCCCCGGCCAAATTAATTCAACCACATGGTTTTAAACTTTGGCATTCCGAAGGACACTGACAAACCAACAAACCATTCCATGTACATACCTCACTCAAAAAACAAATTACAACTCACAGATTAAAGCTTACAACAACAACAACAACAACAAAACAAACCAAAAATAACCACCAATTAATATGAGCAAGTAAGGCTGTGAAATATCATCACATGAACAGAATACGTACCAGTTTCTTTAATTTAAACTCAATGCTCCTGCAGGTGGTCTGACAAATCCTTTGATACTTCGAAATTATTGTTCCCAAAACAACTCCTCTCTGCTTGATGAATTCTCTGAGAATGAAGACATGTGCAATCAAATTTGCCTCCAGCTGAACTGACATGTGGCACTTAATTATTCATGAAGCTATGCATACTAATGAGAACAGCTGGCCTCACTGAGCCCATCATGGAAACCACACTTACCCCCTCTATAATTTCCTGCTATTATAAGACAAGACATTCAGACAAATATGAAAGCACTGTTTTTTGCCTGGCCTATATAATGTCATGTAGGCCCAAGTTGGTCTAAATGAAATTAAACAGAATACCTGCAAAAATCACATGTACAATGATTATAAAATTAGAAGGAAGAGTGGTTAGGGAGTTATCAGATTGGAAGTTAGGATGTAGAATGTAACCATAAACTGGGCAAATTAGGAAAGTAATCCAATTGTGCATAACTAATTACAAAATAAAGAAGAGGGGGTCTACATGGGTCAAAATTGACACAGCCTTTCTTTTCCTGCAAACTTTCGATACGCAGTATCTTATCGAGTGACTGACATTTTCAAGTAATCCCTGTTATCGTCGAGACAAGACTTTTGGAAAAAATATAAAAAACAACCTGCAACTTTCTGCAACACTGTAATCTTGACACCGTGGCGCACATTTATTTGAGTATCAGTCCAGTGGTATTGTTGAAATAGCTACTCTTAAGCTAAACATGTCAAATATCCAGTTAATTTTGGCCACTGTTTTTTGATCTCCATCAGCCACAAACATCGACACGTGTCACAAACTCACAGCAAAGATCGACATGTGTCACAAACTCACAGCAAAGGTCGACACGTGTCACAAACTCACAGCAAAGGTCGACACGTGACACGCTGAGCTGGGGAAAAAAATTGTGAACCCCGACATGCCAAGTGTGATTAAATGGCAACCCATGTAGACTTCATAAAGAAGTACAATAATCAATGCATGATGATATACGCTAACTCAATGGCTTGGGCTCATCTCAAAGAGAGAAAATGGCATTCCAGAAACAATGTGCTTTTGTTAAACCAGTGGAGTCTGTAAGTTCTATTTACAGACTCTAGGGTTTACCATTATTTAGAACAAATTTTAACTGAACATTTGAATTGATTATCGGTACAAATACCAACCCCCATTGTACATGCATATGTTTCCCTTCATACATATTGCAGATTTTAATAAACAGTGACGACTTTTAAAGTGCATCCTGTAATTGGACACAAAATGACAAAATGCAAACAGGTTTCTCAAATTCTGCATGCATATCATATGTTCAACCTTACTGTGACTGAAATTTTGTTCAGACAAACTGTGTAAGTATGATGCATCCACTGTGACTGAAATTAGTATATTTATTAATTATGACAAGTACTGTAAGCATACAGGTGAAACAAACAGTGCAATATTGATTATCTTACATTTAGGAAAACATTACAGAGATTATGCATAAACAATGTTGCTTAGAAATAGCTGCCTTGAAGCAATTTGGCAATTTCTGTGTATTATTTTATATGTATACATAGACTCATCTGGCAGCTATCAGATATTAGATAGGTTTTTCTTCTACTGAACCCGCAACACACTTTGGTTCAATACTGGCTTGAGACCTACATTATAACAGCATGTGAACTGCTAAATGTTAAAATTTAAATCGGGTGGGTTTTACATTCAAATTCCTATACTTTAAAAAAAATACTAATAATATGTATACACACCCACAAAACCTTTTTTGTAATCTAATCAAAATTTTGAAATTGTTATAACATATGCAGCTATTACAGGCTTTCGATTCAAATCTAAGGAGCGCAATCGCGCTCCTAAGCTCTTCTGAGCATCGTCTGACGTGCCTGATTCACTGTGCTCCTCGCTAATTTGATGAGCTGCCGCTGAAAAACAGCTGACTTCATTATCCCTGTACGATAAGTTAAGCTTAATACAAAAATCACATTTGTTTTTAAAGTTCAGAATAGAGTCAGATAATAAATACTTTCTTTGATTTGAGCAGTATTTTGTTAAAATATTGTTTTTAAGGGTTGAAATTTATCAAAAAAGTCAATTTGTTTTGCAAAATTACATGAATTTTCGATCTTACATTGCCGAATTCAGCAGCTTATGATAACATGTAAATGTATACAGTTAACTTTAATGCGATTCCGGTCCATTGTTTGCACTTATAATGTCATTTACTGGCAATTGAAACTTTTTTTTTTTAATCAGTGGACTATTTTCCTATAAATTAGACGATTTCAAGCTTATTTTTCTATCTTCCTGCCTCACTAGTTTTTGACATCTAACATTTTTTGTTTTTTTATAGAAATTTCCACTTTTCAGTGGAGCACTGCCGTTTTTATTTATTTTTTTAATCAGAAATTTTGTAACTTTTATAGCATTTAAAACAAACCAAACAGGCAGTAAACTAAACAGAGAGATTCCTTGTTAATTT
>JAUMTS010734005.1:0-11845 GCA_032273385.1 Ophiopholis aculeata | reverse complement strand
ACTACCTCTAATAAGCAGTATATAATATCGAATTACCAATGTCATGATCTATTGAACTCAGCTCTTATGTAGGAATGTGTTTGTAATAGAAAATTAGAAATGTCTTAAGATTTATATAAGTAACAAATCGTGGGTTTTGTCCCGGGGGTTTTGTAGCTTTTTATGCTTGAAAGCGAGTTTGTAGATGTCAATCAAAGCATTTAGGTGAAATAAGAATAAGTTATTCTTATTTCACCCAAAGTTTTTAAAAAAACTTAAAAAGTTTGCCAAATTCTTGCACTATGGTTTTGTTCAAAAGAGAGATATTATAGTATGATTATTATTTACAAAGTTTTGAAAGCATGGTCTGCTGTGTTCGAGATTCTCCCAGGCCAGGGTCAAACCATTATGCGCGTCATTTTTATTTTTAATCCGAGTTATTTATTGGCGAGTTAAAAAAAAAATAAGTTCAACGAGGAGTTCTAATCTTATTATGGGTCTCTACAATTATCAATGTTTGATAAGTGTCTAAAATTTAATTGTACAGGGGAAACTATTTTTTAAATTCAATAAGTAAATTCGGTCTCAAACTGTTCACGATTGTGTTATTGTTATTATTTTGTCGGAACATTTTTGAAAGAGGAGGGTAACATATATGTAAATATAGCAATATGTACAAAAATCGGACTTTCGCAACATTTAAAAAAGTTGCCTTTATGTACGATTTTATTTTTCAACAATCAAGTAGGTCGATACCTATCGTTACGATTGGACAAAGTTTGAATGGGAAATATGAGCATCATGATAAAACCATTGACTTATTATAGTAAACTCCATAATGAAACGTACCTTGTCCATTCATCCACTTCTGCAACATAAGCAGGCGTCAGAACCACAACACACTTAGAGCTGCTCTTGATAGCATTGACGCGATTCTCTGCTTCGTCAATACCAGCCACAAAGTCACGATGATTTATACATCCACGTAACCGATGTTCCGATTCCAACTTGTGAAGAAATGCAAATGCCCATCGCCTATCCCTCTCAGCGTAAGATATAAAGAAATCATATTTGAATCTTCGTTTAGGATCCTTTATTTCCATCGGGTTCCAGTTCCCAAGCTCAGCTGCCATGCGTTGTGACTTAGTACACCATATGTGTGTTTCAAGTAATATCCTAACAAATCCAGGTCTAGTTGGTGTGTTGTAAAACTCAAAATCGTCGCGGAAGAAATCATCTTGCGAAGCTTGTGGTTCGCGTAATTGTTTCTGAAGCTCACGAGCCTTCGTTTCTTGCTCGCATTGTCCCGCAAGCTCGCCTTTTGCAGCGAGACATTTTGCCCATCTTTTATGGGTCACAACCAGGTCAAAGTAGTCATCCTGGTCTGTATTTGTAGCCCATTTGAAATGTTGGATAGCTTTGGTGTAGTCACCAAGAAGATAGTAGACATACCCAAGATCAGAATAATCCGCATGCACTTTCTTAAACTTAAGTGCTTTATTGAACCACTTTTTAGCTTCCTTAAGATAATCATTGTTAGGATTGCCATCAGCGTTTGTCCTATGGAACTTAGCCAGATACAATAATCCAGTGTGCCGATAAACAAACCAAGATTCCAATAATTGGAGAGATTTTTGTAAAAGAGCATGAGCTTTATCGTATCTTCCAAGTTTGACGTACTCACAACCTAATCGGCGAAGGGCAATGGAGTGATTTGCTCCAAAATATTCACAATTGTTATAGCATTCATCTGCTTCAACACCGTGTAATGGATGACATTCATCCGTGAATACATCTGCGTAATTCCTTTGTGAAGGATCATGGTTAAGTAATATTCCAAGGAACACCCATGACAGTGCTTTGATATCATTTGACTCACTTATTCTAACGACATCATAAAAACATTTCGCCGCCTTGACAAACCCAGCTCTAATCTTCTCGTCAAGTTTTGCAACATCGTCATCACCAACTGCAGCCATTCCATTTTCACTCCAGAGTTTTCTGAGGTACAACATCTGGACATCTCTTCTGTACAGAGCAAGAGCCAAGTCAAAGAACCATTCGGACCGGTGTGACGTCACACAACTACTTCCAATCACACATGCTCTTTCTATATACTCCATATAGTGGAAACAACGCTTGTCTTGTTCAAAATACCTTATAGCATGCGCTCTATCGGCGTAAGCTCTTGCGCGGTACTCATAATTCCTTCCATAAAATATATCTTGTAAACGTCTTTTATATTCGTGAGCAGTATCGTGCGTTTTGTTTTCTTTAGCAATATGAAGCAAATTTCCCAAAGCATTGATGTTATCTTGATCATGCTCAAGAACTACTTCAAAGAATTCAATGGCATCATCCTCAAGCTGCAGCCTATAAGCAACGTATCCTTGAAGATTGCGTACTGCGGTAAAATACGTCGGACGAGTATCGAAATCCCAATCGTCTTTTGCGAGAATTTCTTGCTCACGCATCAACGTCACTGCGTCGATATTTTCTAGTTCTTTCCACGTCAGGTGACACCCAAATGCTTCCATGTAATACTCAAATAGGTTATCTGAGTCTGCGCAAGGATCGCTTTCTGCTGAAGCCATCTGAAACACGACATTCTGAACCTATGGCAATGTCTTCAGATTCTACTCTAAGCGACATCATGTATTCCTGTTGAGCGCTATACTCCAATGGCAGAAGCTAGTTTCAGTTTTAGTTTGACTCCTTTTAAAGCTTGTAAATTGCTCTGAGAACTACCACAAGTTACCGGAATAGAACGTCAGTCTAAATGTTTATTGTTGTATACTCTTTAGAAAGGCGGCATACGACCAACTAATGTCGTTGTTTAACCAGAGCATACAAGAGACACGCTTGTCAGTGTTTTTCGACCACATTTCAATGCTGGATGAAATTCAAAACACATGAACTTCCGGTTGCGTATTGGCTATGATTTAATCATGTAATGATACTTCTTACTCCAATATGCTGAGTCTGTAGTTACTATAAGTTCATTGCAGGACACTACTCAAAAGTGACTTTCAGAATGGTTATAGGTTAATAACGCACGTCTATTCTCATTTCGTGACTTAATAATCATGATATCAATTATGCTATATCTAGATCCAGTCACCCGTTAACAGTTTATAAAAACATGGACAGCAGCCGCTTCCGTTTCCTTAAACGCCTTATTATTGAGCCAACCTGTACAGATAAGTGATAGAAACAAACACTTTTAAAGCAAAATTAAATTATCGGTTATATTTGTTTAAGATTATTGAGATAAGATTTGATGTAATATTCATTAGCTATTTTACCTACATTTGATAACACACAGCTTAATCAGATGTAGTTTCACTGAAGGCTTACTCCTTGTGTTGTTTGTTGTAGCAATCGTGCAAAATTGCAAAAAGCATCACCATGTCCGTATAGCATGAGCCTCAGATGACCTAGTTTCTCCAAAAGTTATTGGACTACGTGTAGGATATCTAATATTCGTCATTCGAAAAAAGGTTTGTTTTTTATATAACTACATGTATACAGAAAGTAATAAAGATGGCAACCAGACAGCCTTGATAAGAAAAAAAAAAGGAAAAAAATATTCGTCATTCGACATTTATGGCAAGGAAAGAGCCTCGACACAGATATTCTGTACCATTGGATATACATTTAAAGGCGATGGAATTCAAGATAACGTTGTGCCACTGGACAAAAACAAACAACCGGCGCTGATACTTTGCCATGCATTATTAAGGAACCTAAGACGTAAACATGTTGTGCCATTGGACAAACAGGCCCGACACAAATAAAAGGAGAATACGACGCATCTGCAGAAACTTTGTGTCATTGGGGATTATAAGGGCGCAGAAAAGTTGTGTCATTAGATAGAGTATGATAATGAGCAAAGGTCGCAGAAATTGTGTGCCATTGGACAAAACGGCGCATACGGCACCGAAACGTTGAGACATGTTGGTTATAGAATGAGCCTATGGCGCAGATTTGTTGTGTGCGCATTGGGTATGGAAGGAGCATAGGGCATATAATCATTGGTGTGCCATTAAATTGAGAAGGAGCATAGGATGCAGACAGTGTGTGATATTGGTCAAAAAGGAGCAAACAGCACAACAACTTGTGTCATTGGTTATTTAGGGAGCATAGGGCGCAGCAACGTTTGTGCGGTTTAGACTCCTTAGGCCAAATAAAAATAAAAACTAGTTTCTCGTCCTAGTCCTAACTTTTTGAAAAAAGGAGGATGAGGGCACTTTTTATTTTTTTATTAATATCAGTGAAGATACGCATATTTCCCCTCACTTTCAGCGTGCCGGTAAGGCCTGAAAAAGGAAGAGGCCTCTTTTATTTCTAATTTGAGCAAGGTAGATAATTCCCTCTTATAACGACAAAACATGTTTAAAAGTGCTTCTTGTGCATCAGCAAAACTACAAAGAGCATCACAACTTCTGAAAGATCATTTTCCTCAAACAGAAATGTTAAAAAGTAAAAAAAAAATGAAAAGGCCACAAAAAAAAAAAGGATGGGCGAGGGGACGAGAAACTAGTATATATTTTTTTCTTGGTGTGCCTTGACTTCTTTCATATCCAATGGCAAAACGCTTTCGCTAGCTATGTCTCCTTTGACACAACAATTCTGCGCCTTTAATACGACTTCTATATCCAATGACGCAGCATTTCCAATACATTTTTTGTCACTTTGATGCATGATGGTGGAGTAGGCTATCCATCTTAGACTTATGTTGGCTTGTGTCCAATATGTATTATTTAACATTCGATTCTTGCCAAAGGAGGGGATTCCCAGTCGGGTTCCCAGTGTATATTATATTTCTGTCAAATATGAGCCCTGTCGTGCGAGCGTCCTGGGGTGAACCAGACTTGGGTATGGACGTGCCAAATGCCCAAATTTGGTGTTCGGATCAAAATTGATCAATTTTACTATACTAGAGTTTTTTTTGCAATTTATATGATCAAAATTTGGTGATCTTTTATTTTGGATATTTTTGAAAAATGACCTATTCATAATCAAAATATACCATTTCATCGAAAATGCATAAATTTAGATCTGCACCCGGGATCTGCACGACGTGGACATCAGTTCCCAAGACCATGTTTTTCTAAGGAAAAATCCGTTCACAAGACCCTACTTTTGAAAAATCGCGCGGCACATATTATACTATTTTTTTCCGAGTGCCCCCCGGGTTTTCATCAACTGTATCATACAAAGTTCAAAATATGGGCAATTTTAATTGTTCAGGCTTTTCTTTCCAACCCGTTTTTGGTTATTTTGGTGTTTTTTTTGGAACATGACATGGTACACATTTTATCTTGATTTTTATAATATGCATGTTTCATCAAAAGTGCAATAGTTTTTAGTATGTAAATATTATATAATGTTTTAATATTTACTGTTATAATATCTGTATTAAAGACCCCTAATGGAAATAAGCCCTTTTCAGGGCCATCCTTCAGTATGTTTTCACTTTGTATGTTTTTGTAATTTTATGTGATGTAATTTTGTAAGATTTGTATAATGAACTTATGTAAGGGACCGTTCACAAACACTTGTAACCGGGGGGCCTGATGCAAAAAGGGGCCCCTGAAAATTCTGGACCCTTCACAGGGGGGCCATGAAAAAAATCACCCTAATTTTTCCAGTGAAAATAGGGTCTATATGATTTTCTGTGGGGTTGATGCTTATTTTTCACGGCAAAAAGGGGGGCTCCAAACATTTTCGAGGTCCAAAAGGGGGGGGGGGGGGCCTGAAAATTTTGCGTGCTGATTTTTTTTAACATCAGGCCCCCCCCTTACAAGTGTTTGTGAACGGTCCCTTACATCATACATCAATCTTGACCTAGATTAAGTTCAAACAGAACCACATTCCGGTGAAATTTATCCAAAGCACAAATGGAAATGGCTGTGACTTTCATTAAGCGGCCATTTTCTTTCTTACAGCTTTTCCTGTTAGATACAAAAATTACAAATTAACTAATTAATGGCATAATTTCTGGGCATGAGTCATAAATGGCTTTCAGAAAATTGTAATTCAACTACACCTTTGTATGATGACTGAGCTTATTAACAATATATCCTTGTTCACTAATTACCTACATTATGATATAATTACTAATTTTAAAACGCCCAAAAATGTTATTTATTCTCCAGACTTGATTAGCATGTTTACAGCGCTTTGTTTGGTAATTGCTTCCTTTTGATAAACATTGTGCCGGTTCTAAAAGGCACCAGGGGGAGGCACTCCTATAATTTCAAGTTCATTTACCTCAAACAAGCTCAAAAACGGGACACCCCAAAACACTGACCTAGAGTATGTACAAACACTGACCTGTTTGTAAAACAGAGGGCTCTTTGTACTGATATAAAAGTCTCTTCAAGTAGCTATAACAGTTTTCATTACAAGTATCATTATTTATCACTCTTTTCACTGAAATACCAAACTTGTGTGACCATTATTTTCCAAATAGCACCAAATTGCTACCACTTAAATTCTCGAAAAAAAGGTACCATTTTCTGTATATTTCTGTTTAGAGATGACAACATGTTTAGATAGAGTAGCATCCCAGTGGCTCTTGCTCTAATTAAGCAGCAGAACTGTTCACCTTTGATAAGGTGGTATGACACGATTAACAGAGTCCAGGGGATCAAAAATATGTCGCTAATGACATCATTACTGGTTACCATGGAAACGGTGGCTTTTCATTCTTTGTCTTAATTGTGTCAAGTAATTAAGAGATTTCTCTTTGTATGATTTGCGAGGCTGATAATGGGTTTAATTAGCAAAGATTCTGCTGCA
Organism: Ophiopholis aculeata; assembly: GCA_032273385.1. Taxonomy (NCBI): domain Eukaryota; kingdom Metazoa; phylum Echinodermata; class Ophiuroidea; order Amphilepidida; family Ophiactidae; genus Ophiopholis; species Ophiopholis aculeata. The sequence continues at coordinate 5,059 of JAUMTS010734005.1, read as the reverse complement.
AAGATTCTGTGGCGCTAAAGTGATGTGGTGAAATATAAGTACCAAGGGCCCTCAAAAAAGTTGCCCTTATTTTGTCCACTTTCAAATATTTACAACATGCTTCTGCATAATTTGTGTTCAACATTTACATCAACATGTAGCCCAGAAAACCCTTTTCCTCTGTTCTGTAGATTCAAGTGCAATGTTTTGGCCATTTTCACCTAAAATGTTTTATGTTTAGCATAGACATGACAAAAAGCGCATGGTATTAATATATTTGTCTTTTTTTTTCCTCTCAGAATTGTTAACAGTATGGTTTGTGTAACACTCTATAGTTCGCATTAATTCTTATCAAAATGAGGGCTAATAAAGTCTGTATAATGAGAAAAATGGTTTTAAGTAACGGATACGAGGCAGTTGTCTGAATAAATCACTAAATGAGAGAAATAACAACAGCCTTCAAACCTTTTATTTCATGGGTTATCTTTAATTTCCTCTTGCAGTGAGTCTGAGATAAATTAGTAGCTTCAAAAAACATCCCCAAGGTATTGTGGGTAATTTGCGATAATGTTTGTGAAAATTGTGTTCAATTAACAAGATGGTAGTACCATGCAAAAAAACTTAAAAGCTTACTTGGGAATAATACCTAGCTTATAATTAAATGAATTAGATTATGTTTCTTTTTACAACTTTGTTTTGTAATTGTTACTGGTACTTCAGTTGCTGCTTTGACTGGATAAAAGTTTGAACACCAAAATTTGATTGTGACCAGGGATCACTCCAAACTGCAATAATGAAAACGTCTAATAATGAGGTTTTTCTTGTTTCACATTCAGATTGACAAAAATATGAAAAAAGTCCAAAAAGGAGCAAAATTGCAATCCAAATACAGCAAAAGGGGAAACGGATATCCCTAAAATATGGCCCAGTGAGTCATAAATTGTTTTTGATATTTTCATTATTTTTTCTGAAATCTTCTGGGCCAATTTTGTAACCTCTGAGGGAACCTTTGTGCTCCTCCTAACAGAGAATGTTGAACATAACTTAAAGCTTAAGGATAATCTCAGCCATTGTGACAAGACTTACTTATTATTTTGCTTTTAAGACAAGTCATAATGTTATTTTTCCGTTTCAATATGAAAAATCAGACAAGAATTAAGTCACGAATTCGTCTGTTGATCATCAGTGCACCAGACATTGAATGCAACTTGATAATTGAGGAGATTAAAAATAGCCCCAAAAAGGGGGCAATGTTTGAGCGGACTTGGAACAGCTGGGGTATTTTGATTAGTAAGAATTTGGAAAGTAGGACAGGATATTTAGTACAATCATTGCAATATGACACTCTGTACCTGGGAAGGGGGGCACTTACATTTATTTTGGTAGGTATGTGACATGTGATTTTTCCAAAATAGGGTCTTGGGGACATAAGGTAGTTAATGGTGGATCCAACGGACGAAGAAACAAAGCACATCTAGGACCAACTAATGGTACAAAAGGGATACCCAGAGTATATAAAAATAGAAAGAAGAGGCAAGGTATACCAACTGAATGGAACAGATTTTTTCTTCGAAAACTGGGGTCTTGAGAACAAATTTTCGGACAACTTAGGGCATTAGAATGGAAAACTGTGAAAACAGGAGGACAAGGAGCACAGGGACAGCACATCCCCACTGGACCATACCACCTAACAATGATATATGCATTGCCAGGACCCTAACAATGATAAATGCAATATGACAAATTCTATTTTGGTTAGTAGGTGCATGGCGCAATTCTTGTAAAGTAGGTCTTGGAAACAAGATTTTTTCTTCAAAAACTAAGAGCTAAGAAACGCATACCTGGCCACAAATAGGCCCAGGGCTAACATCTCACATTAATGTTGTCCCCGTCACAATGTAAAATGGATTGAGGCCCTGCTATGAACACCCCCATTTGAACTTTGTTTTGTAGTCCAGGTACCCTCCTTTCCAGGCCAAACATTTTTAAGCAAGTCATATTTTTTTTGACAACAAGTATAGTTCTGGATACCCCATTTGTTGAAAAAGTTGTACCTTTTCCATCATGTTCTGTGTAATGTATGATCGGAAGTCAGATAATCTTCCAAAATATGTCCTAATTCCACACATTTCTAGGTAATATAATTACAAATTTCCTGTCTCTCCTATTTCTTCTCCTTTCTTCCCTTCTCATCATTTCTTCCCCCTACTTTTGTCCTCTTCCCTGCTCTTCCTTCAATTAATGAAGAAGATTTTAGACCTGAAGAAGGCTAAAAAGACATTGGTTTTATTTAAATGAACATTTTTTCACTGAGTAACTCTGTTTTGAATAAAGAATGTAGAGTATACTAAGGGATACCTGATTTCCTCCCCCCCCTTGCGTAAATAATGATCACTCCCTAAACAAAACAGAATTTATACTGACTTTCCTTTGGGACAAATTTGGTAAACAAATAGCTGTGCCAAACCATGAAATTGTTGCTCATTTTATAATTCTTGCATAAACAATGTACTTCGTCATACTTCAGATTTCGACAAACAACAATTGTCAACAAATTCTTGGAACATTTCCCTCCAGTATTTTAGTGCCCAAACATTATTTGATGGCGAAGGGAAAATTGGTATCTAAGGTGTGTTGTCTCCAAACATATCTAATAACGTGATAATTTATTTTAAAATTAGCAGTTTTCCCTCCTCCATCAAACAATGTTTGGGCACTTCCAAACACTATGAAAACATTGTATGGAGGAAATGTTCAAAGAACTTATTTTAAAAACCATTATGAATGAACGCTTGATTTGATCAATTATTTGATCGAAACACTTTTGTCGAGGATTGTAGAACAAGAATAAAACATGGAGATACAATCACCCAAATCCCCATTTCAACAATTAATTTAAACTTCTTCCTATTCTCTGAAAATAACAATTGCATAATTTCTGATTAATTCATTCATTATTCCATAACATTTTCAACGACATCCCAGTCTAGCTTAGCTTGTTATCCATAAACATTTACTCCCCACTCGCTGTGAAAGTAGGACGCTTTCAAAAGTCAAACATCATGAAAAAAAGTGCAGAAAAGAGACTTTTTAGTAAAAAAAATCTTAAGTATCAAATCAGCTCGGCAGTCGATACCCTGGAGGCGGAAATTAAGTACGATGATTCAAGATTATTTGAATTTGTCAGAAAAATGTGAAATCTTTGTCTCTCTTCCTGAAATCAATTTACTTGCTAAATCACGATGAAATTGATTTACTTGTTTTATGATTTTTATTGCGATGTTTTATATGTGTCTTGTCACAACATGTTTTGGGAAACATTGTCGGTATTTGATGGTAATGTAAATACCCATATGGGGGAATGCCAGACAGGGGGTAAATTGAGACGAGGGGTAATTTAGAGGAGGAAATGAGGAGGGGGAATTGCCAGACGAGGGATATATTGAGATGAGGGGTAAGAGGTAAGAGGAGGGGGAAGGGGAAGGGGCTGGTGATGATATTGATTGTTTTATGTTTTGGGGTATTTTATTGATTCTAATTGTCACATGCATTGGCTGCATTAGAATTGTGTGTGTGTGGTGGGGGTGGGGGGGATTCAGGGATAAAGTCATGTTCCCTTGCCTCTCGTTGCCAAGTAACCATCTCATGTATGTTACACCTCTCCCCTCAACCAGCCCTACTCTAAACTCTGTTACATCTTCTCTTCCCTCCATTTCCCCTATCCTCTTTCCTGAGTCCCCCCTCTCATCCCAGTTTTACATTCATCCATTTCAAATTCCAACTGGGGAGGGGGAAAGAAGTGGAGGTGGTTAATATACGGATTGAAAAGAAGATAAACTTTGAAAAGGGGGAATGGGATGAGAAAAGTTATCAGCCACGGGAGAGGGTGAGAAGAAGGTACACTCTTGAGAGACTGGAAAGGAATAGAAGAGGGACAAAAATTCCATCAATATTTAATTTACTTTAAAGATGAACAAATCAACTTACATGCACATCATCCTACCTAATTAAAGCTGCAAGGAATCTTTTTAACCCCAATTCAAAAATTTATCAAAACCCCAAATTGTTTCTGACAGGAAACTAATAAATCCACAAAACAAATCTTCCAAGGGCATTTTTCGTGTTCTAATTTCTCGAATGTTGACCTATTTTTCTGTGTTCCAAATGACAAAATTGTTTTATCATTATTTGGTTGACTTAGTTTTGTATTACATAGGTGATGACTTCTTTTAAAATAAATTTTGGGTAAGACATAATTGCTTTTTTCATAATTTTTCAATAACACTGTTATTTGTTCAGATTTCTATCTATATGTAAAGCTTGCGGAAATTAAAATGCTATTTGTGTTGACTTATATGATTTCCCATAGATGTATGATGCTCAATAAGTCTTCTACAGAAAATTGAAAATAATAATCATAATTGGCATTTATAAAGCGCATATTGACCAGGGATACAAAGTGCTACAACATTCACTTAGGAGTGCTCCAATAGAGCAAATCCTACCAGCACTTAGGTTGTGATATTTACAGTTATGTTTACCCTAGCAGCTCCCCAATTACCCATGATTGGGCATGTTTCTGATCACCAAACTGAACCTGATGTTGAAGAAAGGAGGAAACCGAAGCTCTCAGGAGAAAACCTATGGAAGCGCTGATGGATCGAGACACCCAATGCACATAAATCCATAGCCATACTCAGATTCTAACCCAGAAGCTCAGTGGTGAAAGGCAGGGTTGATACTGCTACACTAACCAGATATTGTAATGCCTTTCAGTAAAGTTGGTTAACTTCGATGTAGATGGTCTTAAAATATCCGAAGCTAAGAAAATATGAAACCAGCCACACCAAAGTAAATAGTCTCTATGAAAAAAAGGACAAATTCACCCTTTCTGAAATGCAATCACATCCTACACATACTTAGGCCAACATAAATTAATTGTCTGTCTCAAAGCTCATCCCAAGTTGAAAAACTAATGCGGAACGCGGTTTTTAAAAAAAATGTAATTGTATCTTTTTTCATCCCACTGGGACGAGCTTTTTGACCAGTATAAACCACTTTAACATTTCTTGTAGTGTAT
>JAUMTS010734004.1:0-18499 GCA_032273385.1 Ophiopholis aculeata | reverse complement strand
GTCACCAACTTTCAACCAATCATATGGCAGTAAACTGCCAAATAAACTAACAAGGGTTCTGTAACTGGGTTACAGTAGCGTACCCACGCTGGAATATCGTTCTTTCGCCCTGCAGCATTCGATAATACAACAACGAGTTTTGATACCAGCATTTTCTTGAGATTTCATTTGACAGTTAATTAGGCCGTTAAAACGGAATCATTCATCAACCTACTTTCAGCTTTTTAATAGAGTTTTTATCTTGAACTTCTCGGCACTTCGTTCATCGACATCTTTAGCATTTACTACTTGCCAGGAATATTACTACCAGTTTTTACATCATCACCTCAGTGGACCTGAAAATGGTAAGTGAATAAATCTTTAATACATGAATACAAATTTATAGAAAAGTATCATCATCACCTCAGTGGACCTGAAAATGGTAAGTGAATAAATCTTTAATACATGAATACAAATTTACAGAAAAGTATCTAGTTTTCATTGTGGACTCTGCTGTCACGAGTGTGTAAATATAGGTACAGTACCAAGTACAATGTACTGATTACCCGGGACTGATTAGGCCTAAATTGATTTGGAAGTTCTGCACGCATTTACAGAACTACTTTTCGGACAATTCAACTCGTGAATTTTAACGTGTACTTTCACTCCACATTTTGAACTACTTAAGGTCACATGGTCAATTAAGGGTAAACATGAGTTTTGCAGTTTAATAAGAGGTTAAACTAACATTATTCTAAATTGATTTGGAAGTTCTGCACGCATTTACAGAACTACTTTTCGGACAATTCAACTCCTGAACTTTAACGTGTACTTTCACTCCACATACAAATTTATAGAAGAGTATCTAGTTTTCATTGTGGACTTTGCTGTCACGAGTTTGTAAATATAGGTACAGTACAATCATGCCAATCATGTTACGTACTGATTACCTGGGCCGGGACTGATTAGGCCTAAATTGATTTGGAAGTTCTGCACGCATTTACAGAACTACTTTTCGGACAATTCAACCCGTGAACTTTAACTTGTACTTTTACTCCACATACAAATTTATAGAAGAGTACCTAGTTTCATTGTGGACTCTGCTGTCACGAGTGTGTAAATATAGGTACAGTACAATCATGCCAATCATGTTGCGTACTGATTACCCGGGCCGGGACTGATTAGGCTTAAATTGATTCGGAAGTTCTGCACGCATTTACAGAACTACTTTTCGGACAATTCAACTTGTGAACTTTAACGTGTACTTTCACTCCACACACATTTTGAACTACTTAAGGTCACATGGTCAATTAAGGGTAAACATGAGTTTTACAGTTTAATTAGAGGTTAAACTAACATTATTTTGAATCAGTCAATGACTCAATTATAGACTACTTGCATGCTTAGCCCTATAGACTACTTGCATGCCTAACCCTAGGCCGGGACCAGCAACCAGTGTGAAGTATGTGGCCAACCCGTTCGATCAGTGTCACCTGTGAAAACAGCGACACTGCTATATTCGGTCAAAATGGTGGAAGACAATCAAGTATCATAGCATTATTTTTCCTAATTATGATGTATTTAAAACCTAATTATGAATTAAATATACAAGATGGTGATGATTTCATGAATTGTATGCTTTTCGGAACGTCAAATTACGAAGATATTATTTCCAATTCATATGCAGGAATATCCCATAACTTAATAGCGTCCGACTTGTCTTCATTCACAACTAGTACTACTACTCTCAATGGAAGTGTACTAAGAATCGATGTTGAATTGCATGACATCACCATGTCTGGCGTTGTTGTAAATACTGTTACTAGTAGTACTAATATTCATGACATGGGCATACTTTCAACTTTAACGAGCCTTGAAGAATCTTTGACAATTTGCAGTAGTATTTCTCCATATTTGTTACTCTCTGTAAATAGCTCAACGGTAGCTATTGTTTGTAACAATAATGGTTCGGTTACACTGCTTCACTCTCATGGTACAGATGACGCAGGTTACCCATGCAGAAATGGGTCATCTGGAGCATTACAGTTTCATTCACATCAGTCTTTAGTTCATTACCTTATGACAGTATTTGAACAACTTGATTATGAGTTACGTCCAGTCGTATTAATTTCTGACATGGTCCAGCCAGTTGATTTTCGAATAATGGTTAGTGGCAATTGTCACCAAGGTGATGTTTCTCTCTTTGGAAACACGGCAGGCAGGCAGTGTACTGCAATTGCTTTAAGTGTTTTACTTATGAATACAATAACACCTGTTAATCAGTGGAATGAAAGTGACATATTTAGCGCTATGTTTGACGGTTCAAGATTGTACTCCGAAATTATTTCTAGTTATTATAATGGTGTTCCAAGGTACTTAATGCATTCTGACTTACCTAATACTGTTGCTGGACCACATGTTGATTGGTCAATGAGTTATCACACAGATTTGATATTTGGTGTCATTGATTCCAATACCTCTATTTCTAATGGCAATACGGGTGTTATGTCTTTACAAGATGGAATTGTATTTGGTCAACAAATTTCTCAAAATATGTTATTAACTATAGGGACAACAACAATTGCAGTCATTGCACAAGCCAATAACAACTTTGTTATTGTTGATTCTCATGCTAGAAATGAATCTGGATTACCCCATCCCGATGGTGTGGCAAGGACGTTTCATTTTTCATCTTTGTCATCTTTAATTTTATATTTGAAAGCTGTTTATCAACAACAACCATTTGATATCACACCAGTTACCATTTCAACTACACATTCTGGTCACCTAGTAAGTGAATCTAAAATTACTGAATCAGAACAAGCAGAAAGTACTAATGTTTCGCAGATTACAAATAACACTGCGAATTTAACTCCAAGTTTGCATGTTACAGACAACAACAATTCAATGGACCAAAATGAGCTTTGTAATCATACTTACTCTAAAATGAGGGTTGATAATTATGCTATAAATTTGGAGAATGTTACTGGCAGTGACTTGAGATATGAACAACAGATACGTCTTACTGCTTCTCAACACTGTAATTGTTGTCAGATATTTTTGTTTGATGACCAAGTTAATCTTTTACCTGCTACTTCTACTATTGAAACTCTTTTAGGGTTTCCTGTTCAATCTGTTGAAGTTGTTTTGTGTAATACATGTTGTAAAACTGTAATGCATGGAAAACGTCCAGGAACTGCAAAATCAAACAATTTAGATGCTGGTGACATTCCTGAACCATTTCAAGGTCTTGATATTTTAGAAAAAAGACTGATTAGCCAAATTCAAAGTTATATGACTCTGTTGATATTACCTGGTGGGCAATACGCTGAGAAAGGCCTAGCCATTCATTTTCCACTTGATATGAAGTCATATTGTGAACAATTACAGGATGTAACTAATGAACAGTACCTGAATGTTGTGATATCGCAACCCAGTGGAAATGAAGCTGAAGTTATACCAATGAAACAGATTGCTGACATGCAAAAGGTTAAGAATGCATTGACCTGGTTACAAACTAACAATCCTATGTATGATTCTTTCGATCCTTTTCAAGAATCAATTGATAACAACACTGGATCAGACAATAACGATAACACATTAAATCTATCAAGTTTGATAAGTACTGTTCAGGAATCTGGTATTGCACCTATGAACTATTCAGTACCTGATGTTAATGTGACACGTGTTGTTAATGCTGACAGAACAAAAACTATTGAGTTTCCTGTTCAGTTTGATCAGCCAACCTGGATTTCTAAAGTACCTCATGGTGAAGAACTTGCATTTCCCTGGTTATTTCCATATGGCAAGAGTGGCCTTACTGATGCGCGCAATATTTCATTGACTGTCTTGAAATATTTCCAAAATCGACTTTATAACAGAGACAGCAGATGGCGCAAAAATATTACTTACCTAATGTTTGCAGTCAATCACATGGAACAAACCAAATTGTCACAAAATATAAGTATACAGATGCGAATTCAAAAACCAAATTTGCCTTCTGTTGGCACAAATGCTGGTGACATATTATCCCTCGAAGATAATCCACAAATGCGTGCTCACTGCTTTATGTTTATGAAGAACATACGTGGGACAGTAGCTTACTGGGCTGATATTTTAAGCAATTTACTAGCTACAGTCAAATGCTTAGGACCACCAACTTTATTTGTCACACTATCAGCTGATGATAATCATTGGCCAGAATTGGAAATGCTTTTAACCAATTGCACTTACAATGAGGCATCTAGTACTACTTCAAAGGCTGAATATGTACGCAAAGATCCATTACTGACATCGCTCCATTTTGAAAGACGATGGAAAGCTTTCTTGAAATACATACTTAAAGGCAAAGACAAACCTCTTGGGTCTATTAAAGATTACTTTGCTAGGGTTGAGTACCAAAATAGAGGATCACCACATCTCCACATTTTCTTGTGGATTGACAATGCACCAAATTTCAATAACAACACTGAACAAGAAATAGTTGATTATATTGATAAAGTTATATGCACCTCTTTACCATCTGATGAAAGTGATCCAGTATTACACCACTTAGTAAAAAAACTTCAAACCCACCATCATACATGGACTTGCAAAAAACGCAACGCATGTCGTTTTAATTTTCCAAGACCTATAACAACAAAAACTCACATACTTAACAATGTCAATGTCACAAAAAAGGGAAGATTTTATGAAACTGTGCGCACAAAAGAAGATTTGTATATTAATGCCTACAATCCTAAATTGTTACGCAGATGGCGTGCAAATATGGACATTCAAATGGTAGGTGCTGCACATGGATTAGCATATTATGTGTGCAATTACATAGCTAAATCAGAACCCGATGACTTGAAAGAAGCTCTTTCAAATACTATTCGTCGTATTTCTGGAAGTGAAGACCAAGTTTCTCTACGTAGACAAATGCACCTAATTGGAAACTGTGTTTTAAAAACACGTCGATTATCTGCCCAAGAAGCAGCTGCTAGAATAGGTAATTTGCATCTTGTTTGGTCAACTCGAAACGTTGTATACCTTAATACAAGGCCTAAACATTTAAGGTACAAAGTTTTGAAATCAAAAACTGATCGAGAACACTTACCAGTTGAAAGTACAGACATCTTCATATTAAATATAATCGACTATTATATGGATCGACCAGTTTTTTTAGCCAACTTGTCCTTGTTCAAGTTTGCATCATGGTACAAATTGTCTCCCAAACAAACAATGGAAGTGTCTGCAAAATGTGAACCAAGAATACAATTGCGTACACTTCATAAAGTTTTGCAAAAGAAACGTACCGCTAATGTTATACGCACTCCAAAGTTTCAACCTCAAAGTGAAAGTTACATATATTCTTTGTTAATGTTACACTTGCCTTTCAGTAATGAGGAAGATATAATAAAGCCATATGAGACTGCCAAAGAAGCATTTGTACATAAATATAAGTTATTCAATACTACGGATTTCCAGTATGAATCATATTTACATGATATTGATAGAATTATTCGTCTTATTCATAAATCACATGATGATGTTGGTGTTGTAGTTGCTCCAAATACACACGAAATTCTTGAAGATAATGATGCACCAACTGTTTCTGGAGAACATGATGTCTTATCTGTTAACAATTTTCCAGAACATTTGTCTGAATTACCAAATGTACAGGATAACCCAACAGAACATTTTTTATCTCTTCAGTTAGGCACTATATCTGAAGTTGAACTTGATGAACATGTCAAAAAATTTTCTGATGATCAAAGTACTGTTTACACTACTGTTACTGATCATTTCCAATCAGCAAACTCTTCACCGTTACACATGTTCATAACTGGTGGCGCAGGTACTGGAAAGTCATTCTTGATAAACGTACTAGTGCAATGGATCCGTCTTTTTGCCTGCATTTTACCAGGTCTTGATCCAGTCCTAGTATGTGGTCCGACAGGCATGAGTGCACGAAATATCCAGGGAAGGACATTGCATTCTGTATTCAAATTGCCTGTGCAGCATGGACGTGAACCTGACTACAAAGAATTATCTAGTCAGTCTCTTCAAAAGTTACGTGCACTGTATAAGTCTGTACACACTGTATTAATTGATGAAATATCTATGGTATCTGCAAATACACTAACCTTCATACATCGACGTTTATGTGCAATAAAAGACAATACTGATTTCTTTGGTGGACTGAACATCATTGTAATTGGTGACTTCTTCCAATTAAAACCTATCAGAGGACAGTTTGCTTTTCAAAATACATTATTGTGGAATTTATTTAAAACTTACACCTTAAATGTCAACATGCGGCAGCAAAAGGCAACTGCATATAGAGACTTACTTAATCGCATACGAATTGGAGAAGTAACAGAAAATGATGTCACTATTTTATCAGATCAATTAATTAAACCTGATAATACACATTTTGAAGGAGCACTACATATTTATGCAACAAGAAAAGAAGTTAACAAGTACAACTCTGAAAGGCAACATTCATTCAATGCTGAAACTATTATTGTCAATGCTGACCATGCTTTTACATCTTCAAATGTAAATCAAATAAATGATGATATTGAATTACATATACCAGAAGATGACAGACAAGCAGGTGGTTTACCAAGAGTACTTGAATTTACTAGGCAAACACGTGTTATGTTACTACGAAATATTGCAACTGACCAAGGATTGGTCAATGGTGCTCTTGGATTTATTCAACACATTGAGTATGAAAATGATTCTCCAATACAAATTTATGTACGTTTTGATGATCCAAGCATAGGGCGTGTAATACATAACATGAAACATGATGCTATTCCCATTAGTAAGATAACCCAAGAATTCCATTCACATGGACGTTCTATTTGTAGAACACAATTCCCAATTGCACCTGCATGGGCATGTACAATTCATAAAGTTCAAGGTATCACATGTGAAAAAATTGTTATCAATTTAGGAAAAACCGTTTTTGCTCAAGGTCAGGCTTATGTTGCTTTATCAAGAGTCACGTCTTTACAAGGACTTGGTCTTTTAGCTTTAGATCCGACTAAAATTAAAGCCCACCCCGATGTTATAGCATATTATGAATCTTTGCACAAAGACAACCAAAATGAAGAAGATTGAAATTTTTACATGCTATTTAAGATTTTAAAACTTGTATGTTTACAATTTCGAGTGACCAGTTTTGTGACTTTTATTTTTATATAAACTTGCTGTGTTTTTATAACAACATAATTATTTAAAAATAGAAATGAATGAAATTATGAAAAAGAAGATGTACATATTTTGCTATTCCAACTTTTACGTACTAAGTACAATACAAAGTGTTACAACTTGTAAAATGTCAAGTAATTTATTTTACCATTCCAACTTGTACATGCTACAATGCTAAATATTACACCGTGGTAAAATGTTTACCATTCCAACTTGTACATGCTACAATGCTAAATATTACACCGTGGTAAAAAGTGTACTATTAATCAACATATTTTACTATTCCAACTTGAACATGCTACAATGCAAAGTATTACACCTTGGTAAAATGTACAGCAATTTATCAACATATTTTACAATAACAAATTGTACATGCTACAATGCAAAGTATAACAGGTAAGATTTCTATTCAGCAGTTCCTTATAATGCCAAATAAAACTTTTTTGTCTTAACTGTTGTACGCATAACTTTAACAATTGCCACTTTTGGCTGTATACAAAATAGAGGATATATATAAAAAAAACTCTTTGTCAATTACAAATATATCTTGTTATAGTCTTTAATTCTTAAACAGCTATGAAGAATCTGGCAAATTCATTGGCTAAGAGCTTTGCAAAGCTGTTTTTATATCAGGTGATATAACATGGCTAGCATGATTAATAAGGCACGTTCAAAATCTACGCTCATGGTCGCGCGCACTATCGCGTAGTGCATGTTTTACGCAGGGCACGCTGGTCTTTGCCTCGCCGATTAATAATTACAAGTATAATTAATAATAATTCCAATTAACTATTTATTAGAAAACTTTCAACTGAATTTAAGTACATTTTAGTTTAGCTTTGAAAATAAAACATGCCAATTTTAATTTTAATCCGGCTACCTAAATAACAGATCTTTATTTACTCATCTTGTCGTTCTTTTCATTTTACAGGCAACCATCACTAACATTAAGACATCCAATGATGGCACTATCATAGACAAACAGATGTTAAGCGTGCAGATCATTTCTACCACAGAAGCTGTGACTTACACAAATAGCAACAAACGGAATATGACAAGAATGGAAGTGGTCGTCGCCGATGCATCAGGACATAGGTAAATACACTTTCAAGACATAATCTTATATTTACAAAAACAATTTAGTCAAGTGCAATGCAAATCTTCACATTTAATAAGAAATTAGGCCTGCATTAGGGTGCAACTGTAGCCCTCATAGTTTGCAATTAACTTCTACCTACTAAAGTCTTGCATTGATGAAGAAAATTAAATATTAAAATTTGAATATATATATATATATATTCAGATATCGTATAGTAGTTCCACCGGTAATATTTGGATGTCTCATTGACTTGTATGAAGAAAAGTGTTGACACACATAAGTGCTACGTACAAACTAATTATGATACAACACTTAAATTTCTCTAGCAGGTCAGGCTTGTGATCATCTTCAGAGTTGTAAACAGTTTTTTCATGTGTGTAAACAGGTGCGGGTAAAAATGAATGATTAGGTCGAATTCAACAACTTGTATTTACGATCTTCATTTCAAATGAATTCAAAACAGTCATATTTGTTAAACAACCTTTCATTGTAAACGAAAGTTGTATCGAATTTATGTTAACCAAGCATGACATATGACCCGTGGCCATACATATCCCAGGACATTTGAATTCAAAATTGTTGCTCCAATGTTAACAGCTACAATACAACTCAAGTTACTTTATAGTCATCCAAAGTCGTTGTTGGGAAAAAAATATATAATTGATTACAACTTTTAACTAATGTAAACACTGAATTTGTCTTTGTTAGCATCTTGTAATATTTCCTGATTAAAATAGTTCTTATTCCAAATTTGAAAACATAACAAGAAAGCAATATAATATTACTTCAAAATTAGCCCATGCTTACAAACAGAAAGCTTATGTAATGTGTCTGTACTAAAATTTAAATCTGACAAAGCAAAACTGTTGGATAAGATTGCCCACACAAAAATCCTACAACAGTTAAAGGCATATTCCCACATCGTTTCAAAAAATAGATTTTGCTAAAACCCTTCTTAATTATTGTCTATGTGTAACTGAAGTATTATTGTAAGCTTTGTTTGCCCCAAATCGTATTTAAACAAGTTAAAACACAATCTTTAGTCGTAATAATGTAACTTCTGAGGTCTCCCCAAGTTTATTTCAAAATCACTGCTTTTGAAACAATTAGGCCGAATTGACCTTAGCTTTTTACAGAGTATGTTAGTTACTTTAACAATATGAAATACAATTATGTGCAAAAGAGAAGTTTGAAATAAATTGAGAGTGTTCTAACCAGAAGATGTGGAGATATGCCTTTAAGCTAACTATATTATTTAAATTCCTAACCAATACCAGACGTAACCTGATTTTCTAACTTTTTTCATGCAGAAAGATGATGGTCTACAAAGCTGACGCATTCTTACACATGAAAGCAGGCAACACTATTCGTATCGGGAATTTCATTTCCAAACCCACTGTCATTGTGATCAACTACAAAGCCAAAGTAATGAGGATAGGAAAAGCCCTTCAGATACCGGACGACATCCTAGCTGCAGCCCGTGCATCTGCCATCCAGACCATCATAGTATGCGACGTCAAGACAGCTGAGTCTGCAAGCATTGGAACCCTACTGACAGTGAAAGGGAAGATAACATTTGTAAGTTACCAACATTTTATGTCAAAATTTTAAAATAAAACTTTTAGTACTAGATCACTCTACATCTGCCCTTACAAAAAGCAAACAACTGTTATTATTCATTACACTATTAACAACAGTGTCCTATGCAAATAAGCTCACCCAAAAGTAGTACTGATGTAAAATCCTAAAAAGTCTCCAGCTTCATTAAAAATCCTCTCCTCACATTTGAAGCCAGACATTTCACTTCAACAGAATATAAATTAAACACCAGTATATTAAATAAAGCTTATGTATTGTATATTGTATAACACTAATACAGTCTGTACTCATCAGGAAGTGGATGCAACGTAAATGTGTATTAATATTTAACACCCATGTTATCACCACAACTTGATTTGCAGAAATATTAAAGCAAAATATGCTGTGCCTTGCCTCATTTTGAAATAAACTACAAATAGTACTAATTAAAGAACTGTTCAAAGTTTCTGATAGTCAAATAGTTCAACAAATACTTTAAGAAGCACATACAAAAACATGAATCTAAAATATAAATCTCCGTAAATTGTGAAGCAAGTTTGATTCTTGATGTTTGTAATTTCCTTAATATATTGTTACATAATAAAAAAACATAACACTATCTTTCCAAATGTAAGTCACTACTGACATTTTAAAAGTCAAGTTTTAAACACTCTTTTGATTTCATTAAAATAAAATAATACTGCAATTAACTAGCTCTCTGTCACAAAATGTTTGTACATATGTTAATATAAATTATAATAAGATTTCTAAATATATGTGTGGACAAAAGACAATTTGCAATTAAGATCATAGCTCGTCCCTCTGAATACTAACAAGAGCACATATTTTGCTGATCCAAAAATATTCCTCTAATATATCTAGTTTTCTTTTCAATAGAGTTACTGCAGATGCAGTGTTTAATTATGCAATTTGTCCCTTGAGAGACAAACCACCTGAGACTAAAGTTAGCCAATATAACTTTACATTATGTGTTTTACAATTCGAACAAACAACCTTCAACAATGTAAGGCAAACAAACCTTGCTGGAAAGTAAATAACCTCACCTATTGTTAAGCTAGGTTCATTTTCATTAACTATATTTTTAATTTATTGTTTCATCATTCTTTGTTCTCTACAGCTTGAAGACGTAGGACAATATACCGACGAAAAAAACAACACAGTCAACTTCAGAAACGGGATCATCTCGGATGCCACTGGCCACATTAACTTTTGTTTTTGGAGGCAGCTGGCCCACTTCCCCTTCGCCCTTCAACAGGTTATAGAGATAACAAAAGGACAAAGAGGATCAACTAATATGGAAGAACCAAAAATAACTGGAACATATGGTACAAGAATAGAGGTAATTAATTATAAATTTACAGTTTGCCTATTAAATGGGAGGGTGTGTAAATATTGTTTTGAAATAGTTTTATTGTTGTGAACATTTAAAAAAAAAAAAAAACGGCTTTGTAGTCTTTTTTTTTACGAAACTAAAGCACTAGCATCATTTGAGCACCTTACCTTTAATTAATTTATGGCGTCTAGTTGTCAGTTGACGTCAATGACACCTGCTCGACCTTCTACCTTGTCGTTGTATTATGTTTGGGTCAGAGGTTCTTCTGATCAAATTTCGTATTCATAGAGCGTTTCTAAAGAAATCAGGCTCTAGTTGACTTGTGATTAACCTGTACTTGACCTTTGACCTCATCATTGTATTACGTTTGGGTCATACATTCCTCTGACCAAATTTGGTAGTTAAAGAGCTTCCCTAAGCAAAGTGGCCTCCAGTTGACCTTCGATGATTCCTAGCACTTGTACACATATTGGCATCTATTTGACCTCTGGTGACCTTTGACTTCCACATTTATTATGTTGGGTCACCAGTTCTACTGGCCAAATTTCGTAGTCGTAGGGCATTCCTAAGCAAATTGACCTGTAAGTGACCTTTGACCTATGGGGTCGCTTCAAAAACCTAACCATAAACTTCGGGAAGTTATCCCCTAGCACCGTGCCAAATATCAACTCTGTACGCCTTAGTATGGCGAAACCAACCATAACAGGCAGTAACCTAACAAACAAACAATTAAACTAACTAACCCTAACTCTAAAGTCTTACACCCCGTTATGGTTGCATTTAAAATATAGGCTAGCCGGACAGCCACACACACTCTTTGATCTTATTAATATAGATTGTCAGTACGATAACTTAGTTGGAATTCACATTTGAAAGTAATGGTTGAAAATTGAAAACTTTGTGAAGTGCACAACTGTTTGTATAAAAATGCTTAAATTTCTTAAGCTCGTTTTTCAGACAAGGTGAAGCATAAATGTAAACCCAAAAAAATATTTAAATTTGGAAAGTTTTGACTTGCGCAATTCAAATCTAGCATGTAATTTCATGTAGAATATATAACAAGAAGGAAAATATTCGACCTTTTTGCAACAGACTTTTTAAGGCAAAATTCTTAAATTCTTTAAAATAAAACATAATCAGGACTGGTCGTTATAATGTTCACAAATATAAACAAAATTTACCAAGCATATGTTAAAAGTCCACAAACCTTTCACCAGCTCAAAATTATTTCACTTGACGCAATCAACTTTTCTCGATTAAACTTTTGTAAATGATAAACTTATTTCTTTTCTTTCCTGCATATATTTTGTTTCAGATATTGGCAGATGACATCCAAGTTACCAATAATCCAATGCCGGGAGACAATTTTGAGCACACAGGGATGCTCATAGGAGTAGAGGGGATAAAGACATATCCTATCTGTAAGAAGTGTGTCATGTCGAACAAATTGAAAGACAACAAGTGCAGTCGGTGCAGCACAGTGTATGATGACGCTGACGTAGCGCTTGGTTTTATTACCGAGATCTCTGTGGAAAATGATGATACTGAAGAGGAGACTACGATCAAGTTGTTTAATAATCAACTCAAGCAACTCTTGCCGACCTTGCCCACTACCAGTGAAGACCTGGCTGATCAGCTGACACTTAAGTTCCCTGCCAAAGTTGGATTTACAACATCCCCTAAGAAGGACAACACCCTGTCACGCTTCAAGGCACTTTAAACTACCTCATTAAACTAAATCCCCCCATGGTAAGAAAAATGTAGTAATATATCAATATTTCATAAAATGTTCACTCTTTTTCAAAATCTTTATTTTTAACAGAATAGTCTTAATTAATTACCAAATTAATTTATCAGTAAAATTAAACTTTTCAAATTTACAATCATGGCAAGCCCTTAATCATAGCAATAGTCAATCCATATATACTTCTAGAGTATACTTAAGGGCTGTAGCATGGGTTTAAAGATTTTTAGTACTTTTTAAATACTTTTTACCTCATTACAAAAATTACTCCCAACTTTATTATGATAATAACTATTTTATAAGCATCCATTACCAATTTGATTCAATACTTAAACACCTATTTTAAGTATTACGTTTAAATTATTTTGGAATCAAACTATGACTTAGTACAGAAATATTGGTATTTTACTTTTCGCTCAAATTCATCAAATATGTTGAAATACATTCACAATTATTGGTTTTAAAAGGAAATATAAAAATTCCTTCAAAAAGTGTTAAAAAAAGGAATTTTAGTAGATTTCTGTGTAAGATGCATCAAGAGGAAACAAGACTATTTCCCTGTGACAAGCTCAGTCTTTAGTCAAGTTTTCTTTGTAAGTACATCATCTGTTAGTAACATTGTAACACTCTGTCAGACACTGTATTACAACACTTGTAACACTATATCGAACTGCCAATATCATTTGTAAAGGTTTATGTCAAATTCTTACCACCATTTGTAACACTTTGTAAAATTGTTGCCGACTTAATACCAATTGTATAAAAAAAGGTTAAACGCGCAGTAGACAATATTTTGCTATTTTACTTTTCGCTGAAATTCATCCAATATGTTGAAATACATTCACAAAATATTCCTTATAGAAGGAAATATAAAAATTCCTTCAAAAAGTGTTTACAAAAGGAATTTTACTACATTTCTGTGTAAGATGTATCAAGTGGAAACAAGAATATTTCCCTGTAACAGTCTCAGTCTTTAATCAAATTATCTTTGTAAGTACATCAAGTTGGAACATAAGAATTGCCATGGTTGAACAACTATTTATTACGATTCTAGTAGTACCAAAATCTTTGAATTTTTGGTAAAAAATCGTGGAAATGATGTTGAACATGCCTACTGCCCCTTCAAGTTAAAGGGTTTATTATTTTAAAGAACTAAACCTCTACTATAATACAATGAAATCTCTTTGACAAAAAATGTATTGAACCACTCACTAAAGTAGTAATATTAAGTGTTCGTGTTATCATATACATACATGCACAAAATATGCCAAGGACCTGAAAAGTCGCTTTGTGTTATAAGGGTTGTTGTGTTAACAGGCTTTTACTCTATTATTGGAATTCTACATGAATTAATAATTCCACTCTGATCAAGCATTTGAAAAACAGCCTTTATAATGAGTTACTGTAAAAGTGGAAACTTTCGCGCTAAATTCAACAAGCGCGGAAAAAAACACGCGTGAATACATGCATTTTGTGTATAGGTCTTTGCGAAGAAGTTCAAAATCGCAAAAATAAAAACAAGCAAATTTGTTAAAAATGGGCAAAACGCAAATATTTATGCGCGCGAAAGTTTCCACTTTTGCAGTAAACATCTTCAACAAATTTATGCAAACTTAAAATATTATGCAATCTTATATATTAACAAAAAATGTATGTGCAACACTCACTTAAGTGGTATTATAAGTGTTTGTGTTATCAAATACATGTAAGTTATAACATGCACAAAATGGACCTGAAAAGTTACTTTGTGTTATCAGGGTTGCTGTGTTAACAGGCTTTCACTTTACTCTATTATTAACATTCTGCCTGAATTGAAAACCACATCAACCTATATTATAATTTTTATTCTGTGAATAACTGTACAAAATGTAAATACATGTACATGATAATCAGTACACAATCTTAACTAGATACTAGAAAATCAACAAGTTAGACAGACACCATTGTACAAAAGTTATAATCAGTAAAATATTGTATCCATTTATTCCATATCTCAACTTCAAGTTCATTATCAACAATTTCGTCCTGTTGATATATAAACAATGTACACTTTAAATGCAATTTTATATTTTTATACTTAGCCGCTTGCTAGTAACCATCTTTAACTCAGGAACTTCCGCAAACGCACTGTATATATTCTTACAAGTTATTATTTTTTTAACTAACACATACTAATATTTTATAACACTTTAAAGCAATTTTATATTTTTGGTACTTAAGAAAAACTTACTTAACAACTAACACATATGTACTGTACAAATGCTTTTAAGTTATTTTATCACTAACACAAGCTTCCTAATATTTCTACCTATTCTTATATAAAATTTCAAGCAAAGAAAAAAATGTGTACTGTTCTTTATTCCTGTGTAAGTGTCAACAGTAAAACCCGGGAGACAATTCTAAGAAAAGTTCACACTATTAATATAAGACGGCCTATATCCTTCACCTTGGCAAGGTGTCAGAAAAACAATGCAAAACACTCATCAATGTGTGTGAAGATCGAAAATAGTCATCACTGACTTCGTACCATTTGTCAAACACTAACTTAGGGCACGTTCACATTGGAGCAAGAAGTCTTGATTGGCCTCGATTCATCTAGACTCGGCCTCGATAAACAACCAGTGGGAACCAGTTCTATCGAGGCCAAGACCACATTTTCAATATGGACCGAGACCCTTGCATTTTGAGTGTCTCGGTCCACATTGAAAATGTGATCTCGGCCTCAATACAAATGGTTCCCACTATTTGTTTATCACAACCGAACACAGTTCTTTAATTCAACCGAAGCCAATGTGGGCTGATATAAATCAGGTCATTATAATTAATAGAATGGCCTTCAAATGTCTGGTCAGGAACATTGACTTTCTTTATCAAGGCCAAGTCTAGATCAATGAGTACTGATGTGAACGCAGGGCCAAGTCTCGATCAAATTGACATTGCTATAATGTGAACACGCCCTTAGTAACGTTGGTTCACGCTCAAATTGCCAGACATGATTTATTATGTGAGGTCAAAGGTCAAGTACAGGTTAATCACGGATCAACTAGAGCCTGATTTCCTAGAAACGCTCTATGAATACGAAATTTGATCAGAAGAACCTCTGACCCCAACATAATACAACGACAAGATAGAAGGTCGAGCAGGTGTCATTGCATCAACTGACAACTAGACGCCATAAATTAATTAAAGGCAAGGTGCTGCTCAAATGATGCTAGTGCTCTAGTTTCGTAAAAAAAAAGGCTACAAAGCCGGTTTTTTTTTTAAATGTTCACAACAATAAATCTATTTCAAAACAATATTTACACACCCTCCCATTTAATAGGCAAACTTCTAGGCGATGTTTGTCTTTTTAAAGACAATTTCTTGTTAGGTCTCGTTTTGTCTCTGAGACTGCTTTTTGAGCAGTGTTCCCCACATTTAGTTGGTATGCCTTGCCTCCACTTTCTATTTTTATATACTCTGGGTATCCCTTTTGTACCATTAGTTGGTCCTCGATGTGCTTTGTTTCCTCGTCTGTTGGATCCACCATTAACTACCTTATTTTCCGTAGGTCACTATTTTGGGCAAGTTTTTTTTTAATTGTCGTATCTAATATTTTTCCTTTGGTATCAGTTTCTAAGTGTCTTTTCAGTTCACCACTTTGAGTAAAGCATTTCTGACAATGCTCACACTGGTATGGGGGTATGGTTTAGCGTTTGTATCTGAGACTATTTATGGTCTCAGTTGGTATGAATTCTGACCTGGCGATTTAGGTGACCTTTTTTGAGTATAGCGTTTCTGACAATGGTCACACTCATATGGTTTCTCTTTGGTGTGAATTCTGATGTGCTGTTTTAGGTTATCAATTTGAGCAAAGCCCTTCTGACAATGCTTACACTGATATGGCTTATCTTTAATATGAATGTTGATGTGTTGTCTTAGGTTACCTTTTTGAATTAATTGTTTTTGACAACGATCACACTGATATGGTTTCTCTTTAGTATGAATTCTGATGTGTCTTCTTACATGTTGGTCAACACTTTGAGCCAAGCGTTTGTGACACTGCTCAAACTGATATGGTTTCTCTTTGATATGGATTCTGTTGTGCTGCTTTAGGTGACTTTTGCGAGTAAAGTGTGTCTGGCAATGCTAACACTGGTATGGTTTCTCTTTGTTATGAATTCTGATGTGCCGATTTAGGTGACTTTTTTGAGTAAAGCGTTCCTGACAATGGTCACACTCATATGGTTTTTCTTGAGTATGAATTCTAATGTGCTGTTTTAGTTTACCGTAATGAGTAAAGCTTTTTTGACAATGCTCGCACTGATATGGTCTCTCTTTGGTATGACTTATTAGGTGTCTTCTTAAGTCATCACTATTAGCTATAAAGCTTTTCTGACAATGGTCACAATTATATAATTTTCCTTTAGTATGAACTCCTAATATGTGTCTTTTTAGGTCACTACTATGACAAAAGCATTTCTGACAATGCTCACACTGATATGGTTTCTCTTTGGTATGAATTCTGGTGTGGAGATTTAAGTTACCGCTTTGAGCAAATTGTTTCTGACAATACTCACACTGATATGGTTTTTCTTTGGTATGAATTCTGATGTGCTGTTTCAGTTTACCGCTTTGAGCAAAGCATTTTTGACAATGCTCACACCGATATGGTTTCTCTTTGGTATGAATTCTGATGTGCTGTTTAAGGTTACCGCTTCGAGAAAAACGTTTCTGACAATGCAGACACTGATATGGTTTCTCTTTGGTATGATTTCTGATGTGCTGTTTAAGGTCAACGCTTTGAGTAAAGCGTTTCTGACAATGCTCGCACTGATATGGTTTCTTTTTGGTAGGAAATCCAAATTTACTGCTACCCTGACCACTGCAGTGAACATTGATAATCGGATTTGGTCTTGGACTGCCTTGTCGAATGGTGCTGTATGTCGAGACCCCGATCATGTATTTCAATTTATGTTGATATTTATGGCGATATAGTGTATCGAAAGAGCACAAGTAGATTCCACAAAATGTGCACTTGAACGGTTTCAGTGATTCCATATTACACTGGTGAAAGATAAAGTATGAATAGAAAAATATTATTCGAGTTCTTCGGATAAGACTATTTCTCGGGCCGCTATGTGTATTTTCAGTACGGTACTCACTTATAATCGTCTCAGATGCACGATATTACACGAGATGTGAGAAAACTGAGCTTCCTTATTCAACATCTCAAGTTAAAACTTCGTTGATAAGTATTTGGAGATATATCCAATCCAAGAATCAAGATACGAGTCCAAGCGCTATTGAGCCTAATACGTTTCAGTAAAAAGTACCATTTATTTAAGTAAAACCGTTTTGAAGCCCCGGGTTTGAAGCTTAGTATATTTATGGCCCCGGATGTATGGCTCATCGTAGTACATGTAGTATTAACTTCGACATGCACGTTCTTAATCATGGGCGCACACTACTAAAATGCCAGTCAGACCAAGGGGGTGACACTCGTATACCTTTACACAGTAAATTGCTGAGACACTCGTGAGGCCGGTGCAGGTCGGTGGAA
>JAUMTS010733893.1:1252-11847 GCA_032273385.1 Ophiopholis aculeata | reverse complement strand
CCACGGGTTAAAAAAATTAAAACATGCTTCAATTTCCCTAAAAGTAGTATCAAATTGTGCGTCTTGACATAAGGATTTTAAAAATGTATAGTTTTACCCGTCTCCGATGCTTAGTTTTAAAGTTACAGTAAGTTAAAGGCCAAAAGTGTAATCATGTCCTTTAAAATATTGTACAGGGGTAAAAATCTAAAATAATGCTCCGATTTTCATGAAACATACCGCAAATTGTTTGTTTCAACACAGAGATTCAGAAAAAGAATAGTTTGCTGAACCTCCGATGCATGGATGTTGACCTATGACCTTTTTAGTCGATTTATACTACAAAATGCCTTTAAAAGCACTTACAGGGTCATACATTTTGTAGGTCAAAACGTAAGCATCTCAGATATAGCAAACTATTCTTTTTCTGAATCCATGTGTTGAAACGAATAATTTAAGGTATGTTTCGTTGCACTTTTAGATTTTGACCCCTGTAAAATATTATATATATTATAATTAAAGTTTAACATTTGACCAGAGCATGTATTTATCAACTTTGGAAAAAAAGTTCATTCCTATGGTATAACTGACAATACTTTGTTGTGGTTTGAATCATATCTTCAAAATAGGTCGCAAGCTGTTAAGGGTAGTGTTAACCCTGAAATTGATGACATTTTGAAGCGCTGTCATTTTTGAAATATTAATGTAATAATATAAAAGTATGATTATTCGGAAAGGGAATTATCGAAGAATCCGTTTTTTGGTATCAAATTTCACTAAAAATGCTATTTTTTTTAATTTTTGACCCAAAATCCACTTTTTTGGCTCAAAAATTCATGGACAACCTAGCAAAATCAGTTTTTGGTAAAAAATCAAAAATTAGAATCTTTAGTGAATTTTGATACCAAAAATGAATTCTTTGACTAATTTCCCTTCCAAAAATGTATACTTTTATATTACTAATAATTATAATATTTCAAAAATTACAGCGCTTGAAAATTTCATAAATTTCAGGGTTAACACTACCCTTTATATAAATTCAACTCTCTCAGTTTTCAAAGATATTGATATTGGGATTCCTCAAGGATCCATACTAGAATCACTTTTGTTCATTGCTTTTGTAATTTTTTTACCTGATTCTGTACAATGTTAATGTGTAATGTATGCTGATGATACATATCTTTGTAAGTTCATCAGACCCAGCTTCACAGACTGAATCAGTTTACTTTAAACATTAAAAAGACCAAGCTTCTAGTTGTCTGGTACAAGCCAAACCTTAAATAAATTTCAGAATATTTCTCTTACTTATGATGATAACAATATAGACATTGTTGATCAATTTAAATACCTTGGCATTGTACTTGATCCACACTTGTTGTAGCAAGAACGAAATGTCCAAAAATAATGGGTTTACACCAACCTTAAGGGTTTTCCTATACATTGTAGCTAGTATAATGATAAGCTGGTTAAGTACAACAAAGCATTTTACTTGAGGTAAATCCGGTTTACATTCAAAAGATACAGCATTTTAAGACGTTTTGAATTCTTTTGTTTTCAGATTATTGTTGAGCTCAACAAGCTCTTTTTTAAGGTTTGGTTAATGGGTGAAGATGGAGCTGAAACATGTCTACTGAATGTGACCAAACCGTGATTTGCATTTATTTCAGAATGATACTTTATCAATGTTCTTAATATTTGTATACATCATGAAAGATAGCTTGTAAAGTTCTTAGAAATGTCCTTTTTTTTAAGTATTGTTTTGTGGAAAGCACTAAATGGCATCTAAAAGGAAATGGGGATTTTAGACACAGCTTTTTGTTTACAATGTTAAATTAGTTTGTTTTTTTCCAAACAGGTTAAAATGATAAAATATAGTAAATGTATATTTGTAGATGACATTCATATGCAACTTTTGCTCGCTCTTTTGTATTAGTTTGATGCTCACTCAGGTGTGAAATGAAGTAAAGACTTTAAGGGTTACAGGTTTCTCTTTAAAATCCTGATTTTTAAAACTTCAATTCACGCCCTAGTGAACATCATTTAAATAGAAAAGCGGTAAGCCAAATTTGCCTGGATTCTTAACTTGTAATAAACATGTACTGCAACTCTTGAAGAACTAGCAGTATAGGTCATTCTAAACTAAAGAATGCAAAATTAGCATTCGGTCATTTACGGTATCAATTATTCAAGTAGTGTGTGACCCCTTAACTATGGGAAAGTCCTTTGCAATCACATTATATTGAATTAGGAATTCATTTATTTATGTTTAATTGATATTGTGTACATAATGTATTATTTAACATAATTTGTGATAACATTTGTGACTGGCTTCCTTCTCCCGTGTAATCAAACAATATTAGGATGCTGTGTTATGCAAGAACTCTTCAAGCACTGAAGCACTTACAAACTATATAAAAAAGTATACAATCTTAAATTCGGATGACTAAAAGCCAGTAAAAATATCCGGTTTGTTTTATGGGTGTATCTTCCTTTTCATCACACCAAATTGTGTGATCTAAAATTCTTAAGCTGGTTACTTTGATACATACTTTCAAAAGTAACGCATAATTAACACACAAAAAAAACCTGGACATTTATACCTAGTTCTTAAAAAGGGGAATAGAACCAAAATAATATTCATCTATTTCTAAGTAAAAACAAAGCCTGAAAATCATGCTTCTTGGTGTTTTTTTCGTTCAAAAAGGTCACTTTTAAGCCGAGACCTGACTTCATCATCATCACCATTCGTATTGTTTAAATGTATACTAATGTATAGTTGGATCATTAATCTAGAGATATCACGATTGCAATTATTCAAAATATTCTTATGTTTGTACACACAATATTGAAATATGAGAAAAGAGAAATTTTAAACAAAATAAATGAAAATATAAGACAGTCAACATTCTTTACAGCGTACTTCATTATCAACTTTTATTGATGCAAGTATCAGACATTTTTGCATTTCCGTTTCAAAAAGATGCCGATTTCAAGCACCACAAAATGATTAAAATATTTTAATATTTTAACAATATGGCATTTTCATTAATAATTTAAACTTAAACATTTTACTTACAGACCAGTAAGGATGAATCCGATCTGCCAAGTCACGTTTCGGACCAAACGCCCATAACTGGTGTGCTTCGAGTTCACTTTGTAAATCATGACATCGTTATCACAATGGACACTTACATCGGTCTTGAGCACGGGCGATTGAATTCAATTTAAATTAAGCGCGCAGTGAGCACCAATTAGGGATCACTTCCAAGTGATGGCGGCCTGTTTAGGACGCGGATGTGTTACTAATAGGTCTTTTAGAAGAGCCTCCATACCAGCTCTCCATACACAAGGTGAAAAATAAACGAAAGTTAAGGCGTATGCAAAATTGTGTTTATTAACTTGTACTTTTTGCACGTATTATGTATCTAGACTACATTTCGTTAACAGTTTTTAAATTGACACAAATCGCTATGCACGTACGTTCTTATTATTTAAAGAAGGATAATGAGGGACAACATTAAGATGTTATCATGGATAAAGTTAACATCGGGCACTTCAATGTGTTCTCTTTCTCTTTTGTCTTTGTGTGGCCCTAAAAAGGACCGTTTGGTTCAGCTGATCGATTAACACATTTGGAATTCTTCAGCTAACTGCATGCCCTTATCGCCAAGTGAAGGTAGCGCGTCGTAATACGAAAAGGCGGATACCACTACCTGCTGCATCTGTCGAACACTAAGACCCTGCCTTGGATTTACAAAAGGAACTTTTGATGGCCACCAGACCGGTCTCCACTCGTCGTCTCCCCAATGGGTCTTAGTATCGTCGCTCACAATTCTTACCAAAGGGGGAATGTGGAAGCGCAGTCTTGTCACTGTCCACCACTTTGTATCTCTCAAATCCGGCATGATGTAGATTTTTTCGTCTTCTTCATGGATGTCGTGAATTCTTCTAAGTTCCTGTCTGTCTGTCTTCTTCAGGTATTCTTCGGCAAAGTCTCTCGGGCCTCTAGCCCTCATGAACCTATCACTGGTAAACATGTCGTTATATTTGCCGCAAACGAATATTTCTTCTCCGGTCCTTGCCTCGTAGCGTTCTACACTGCGAAGTACTGCGTCAAATAACTTCTTGTCGGTGCGTTTCATTGCCATGATTACAATTGATTAATACAACGGATGTTCTTATCTTTTGATACCTCTTTCCGGACGTGACAGGGAAATTGAGTATATCGTAGCTGGCGCTTCTGCGTGTCTAAGTTATGCATACATGGGCAGCTAACAGTCAGTGAGGCAATAAGTAGGCCTAAAGTATGAATGGTTTAAAATTTCTAACGTGCGTAGGCATAATTCCCCGCACAAATGATCAAAAGTGCGTGATGACAAATTAGACTCCACTATCACGAATATGGTTTGGTCTGTTCAAGAAAGTGAGCTGTTATACAGTAATATATATCAAGAGGATTATTATAATTCTTTATATTGATATCACGAAAGACTTTAATCAAACTGTATTAATCATGAGATTTATAAGACGGGCATATTATTTTTAAAAGCTGAAAAAGGTCCACGTTTATACAAGGTGACATCATCATGTTTAACTCTATCCATCATGTTGTCATAACTAGCTCCTAAATGTTTTTGCGTACTTACAATTTTACAAATGGCCAATGTATAAATACTACCAGAAAAACTTGATACTGAAATCTGTTTCATCTTGTGTAAAGAAATGTGTTGATCAAGCAAGATACATTGTATATTTATTTATAAAGATACGTACATTTTCAAAGTAGAAAATGGTGCGCATTATCAGAAATACTTATGTATCAGGTTTATTAATCATTTGCCCTCAAAAAATCTCCGTATATCCAGCCACACGCGTACGCAGGCTGAACAAGTTAGTGAATATGAATATTGTTTTAATTATTCTTATACCAAAACGACGATGAAACTCATGAACAAAATTGAGGCATTTTCGGACTGATGGACCTCTAATTGTTAAAAGCGTATATGAAAAATAGGAACGTTTTATTTTCTACTCAGTACTTTGCTTCATGTTAAACAATGAGACAGTCATTTCCGTTATCATATTTGGTGGCTCTAAAAAGAGCCGTTCTTTTGACAATAAAATATTTATCGAATTTAATAATCGTGCTGCTATATACAACTTTTAAAGTGACGCACCCATTTTCAAAGTTTGAAAGGGTGCGCACCATCAGAAAAACATAATTTATTAGGTATATACTTACTTCATTGGCTCTGAATAATATACGCATACTTAAGCACACGTATAAACTGTTAGTAAATAAAAATGATAATGTTGATGATGCTAATACCAAAACGACATGAACGTTAACACTTATGAACACATTGGGGCATTTGGATTGATTGATTTTATCAATATTTCATAATCATTTTCAGAGTGATGGAGGAATAATGCGTATATGAACAATGGGGATGTTTCGCTTTCTTGGGCATTTTTTTTAAGCATTGCAGTAGTCATTCTCTTTCTCATGTTTGGTGGCTCTGAAAAGAGCCGTTGTATTGGTTTGACAATGGAGCTAACCAGTGTCTTCGTTCAGGTCTGCTTCAAGAATCCCCGCCTGAAAGAGCTGCTGCAAAAGATTCGTCGGATCATCATCGACTCTCTCTTCTGTTGGTAGTACATCGGCTGCGATCTCCTGTCCTTTATGTCCAAGCAATTCCATCTTGCCATGAAGATTGTACACGTTGCAGATGATTCTGTGGAGTTCCTTTTTCGTCTGTCCTGCGTTAGTTGGGTTGCCATATTTGACGTCCCTTGGCCACCAAGTAGGCGCTTTAGTTGGGTCCTTCCAGCACGGCTTTCTTTGCGGATGATCGGAGTGCTTGACGAGCCACGATACCAGTTTGCGGGATCCCTCAATGTGCCACCATTGCTGTTGACTCACATCTGTAACAGGCTGATGCCCCGATGGTTCACTAGATGGCCGTTCCAAAGTTGATGGTGCTTCGTCTGCTAATGCTCTTTTGCCTATGTCTGTAGGGCCCAATTGAAAACTTCTGTACCCGCCTAGCACTGAGTCGTACACTTCTCCAGCAACAAATACCCGTCTGCCCGTCTTCTTTTCAAACTGCTCGATAGACTTCTGAAAGATCCTCCATGCTTCTGCGTCCTTCTTATTCATGCGATACTCCATTGTGGAATGACAGGAAATGGGGCACGCATCCTCATTTATAGGCATATTATCACTGGCAGTTTCCTGTCACGTCCGCATTGTTAATGACCAACAAGAATGACCTTGACGTGCGTGTATCTGTTTGATATCACATTTCTGTATGTATTGTATTTATGACAGGCGATAACGTTTTAAACCTAGAAAAAAGACGCGCCATCTATTTTTCTATCATTATTGTCTCGAATTCATGCTCTCATTCAATTTTTTTTTTTTTTAATCTCAAAAAGTATAATTAAATAATTTTAAAATATCGCAACTTCAATGGGGTGTTTTTTTTTGTTGTACTTTATGTTTAAACACTGTAACAGTTATTCCCTTTTCCGTATTTGGTGGCTCTAAAAAAACTGTTAGTTTGACAAAATTAATCATCAATTAATCGCTAATACGTACTTACATTTTTACAAATGGTCATTTCAAAAATAATAACAGAAAAAAACTTGATACTGAAATCTGTACTTAATAATACTTATCAGAAATACTTATGTATCAGGTTTATTAACAATTTGCCCTCAAAAAATATCCGTATATCCAGACACACGCGTTGTTTTTAATTAATCTTATACCAAAACGACGATTAAACTCATAAGCAAAATTGAGGCATTTTCGGACTGATGGACTCTGATGGTTAAAAGCGTATATGAAAAATAGGTATATACGTTTTATTTTTTACTGAATACTTTGCTTCATGTTTTAACATTGAGACAGTAATTTCCTTTATCATATTTGATGGCTTTAAAAAGAGCCGTTCTTTTGACAATAACATATTTATCGAATTTAAAAATCGTGTTGCTATATACAACTTTTAAAGTGACGCACCCACTTTCAAAGTTTGAAAGGGTGCGCATCATCAGAAAAACATAATTTATTAGGTATATACTTACTACATTGGCTCTGAATAATATACGCATACTTAAGCACACGTATAAACTGTTGGTAAATAAAAATGATAACGTTGATGATGCTAATACCAAAACGACATGAACGTTAACACTTATGAACACATTGGGGCATTTGGATTGATTGATTTTATCAATATTTCATAATCATTTTCAGAGTGATGGAGGAATAATGCGTATATGAACAATGGGGATGTTTCGCTTTCTTGGGCATTTTTTTTAAGCATTGCAGTAGTCATTCTCTTTCTCATGTTTGGTGGCTCTGAAAAGAGCCGTTGTATTGGTTTGACAATGGAGCTAACCAGTGTCTTCGTTCAGGTCTGCTTCAAGAATCCCCGCCTGAAAGAGCTGCTGCAAAAGATTCGTCGGATCATCATCGACTCTCTCTTCTGTTGGTAGTACATCGGCTGCGATCTCCTGTCCTTTATGTCCAAGCAATTCCATCTTGCCATGAAGATTGTACACGTTGCAGATGATTCTGTGGAGTTCCTTTTTCGTCTGTCCTGCGTTAGTTGGGTTGCCATATTTGACGTCCCTTGGCCACCAAGTAGGCGCTTTAGTTGGGTCCTTCCAGCACGGCTTTCTTTGCGGATGATCGGAGTGCTTGACGAGCCACGATACCAGTTTGCGGGATCCCTCAATGTGCCACCATTGCTGTTGACTCACATCTGTAACAGGCTGATGCCCCGATGGTTCACTAGATGGCCGTTCCAAAGTTGATGGTGCTTCGTCTGCTAATGCTCTTTTGCCTATGTCTGTAGGGCCCAATTGAAAACTTCTGTACCCGCCTAGCACTGAGTCGTACACTTCTCCAGCAACAAATACCCGTCTGCCCGTCTTCTTTTCAAACTGCTCGATAGACTTCTGAAAGATCCTCCATGCTTCTGCGTCCTTCTTATTCATGCGATACTCCATTGTGGAATGACAGGAAATGGGGCACGCATCCTCATTTATAGGCATATTATCACTGGCAGTTTCCTGTCACGTCCGCATTGTTAATGACCAACAAGAATGACCTTGCGTGCGTGTATCTGTTTGATATCACAAGTATCGTTGTCATTTAAAACGGGCAAATGGCTGTATGAATTGTATTTATGACAGGCGATAACGTTTTAAACCTAGAAAAAAGACGTGCGTCGTTCCCACATGTGCTTTGTAGTTTCATTATAGCGTTACTTACTATGTTATATTGGCCTAGTTTTAGTTGTGTCCAAACAATTCGTAACTAGTTTGGAATTTATATCGTCTTAATAAACATCTTAATATAATATATCATTATTGTCTCGAATTCATGCTCTCATTCGAATTTATTTTGTTGTTATCTCAAAAAAGTTCAATAAAATAATTTAAAAAATCAAAAATTCAATGGGGTGTTTTGGGTTTGTTTGTACTTGATGTTGATGTTTAAACGCTGTAACAGTTACTCCCTTTCTCATATTTGGTGGCTCTAAAAAGAGCCGTTAGTTTGACAAAATTAATCATCAGTAGCGTTGTTGTCCATTATACACTAGACTTGTTAAAGTCCTTGCTGACTCTAATGTTACTTTATTTCACATCCTTTTACTTACATTTTAAACATATTATTGAGACCCTTTTGAAAATACCATGCACACAGGCATCTCTTTTCACAATTATGTGAAAACCATTAATTCATGAAACGTTTTCGTTTACTTGGCATTTCAAACTACTAACAAACTACTATATAGGCCTAACACGTTACGGTATTATTTAGTCAAACCATGTAATTTATTTCATGATCATGTAGACAAATCTTTTCTACAGTGTGAATTTTGAACTAGATATGAAGACATTTTTCTACTATTAATATTAGGTCTTTTCTCAATCATCAATACTTACCATGACAAATTACCTTGTAAAAGAAACCAATTTGCTAATGTGATTTATTAGCGCAAGTATCAAGTTTATTGTTATCAAGATGTTGTCATCCAAGCTTGATGTATTTGACACTAGAGCACCTGTAGCACCTTTTGCCCCTATTTCCCGCAGCAAATTGACCTCTGTGTGCCCCAACATGCCCAAGTGACCTCTGCATAACCTTTGACCCAATTCATGTATTTTAACCAGGTCGACGATTTTTCTGACCAAATGTGGTAGTTATAAAGTGTTTCTAAGGATATTTACCCCTATCTGACCTTTGGTGACCCGTGGGTGACCTTTGACCCTATCAGTGTATTTCAATGTGGTCAATGATTCTTTTGACTAAATCTGAGAGTTGTAGAGTGTTCCTAAGCAAATTGACCCCTATTTGACCCTGTGTAACCTCTACCTGACCTTTGACCTCAGCAACGTATTTTGTTTTGGTCAGAGGTTCTTCTGACTAAATGTTGTCCTAGAGTGTTCCTAAGCAAATTGGCCTCTAGTTGACCCCGGGTGATCTCTACCTGACCCTTGACCTCAGCAATATGTAACGTTTGGGTCAGAGGTTCTTCTGACTAAATTTGGTAGTCATAGAAGATTCCTACGCAATTTGAACTCTAAGGGACCTTTGACCTATGAGGCCACTTCGAAAACCTGACCACAAACCTCGGGCCGTCGTCCCCTTGCCAAATATCAACTCCGTACGCCTTAGCATAAATGAAACCATAGCCGGACAAACAGACAGACAGACACACTCTTTGATCTTATTAATATAGATATCTTTATGTATTACTCTATTGCTTCCTGGTAGTAGACGGCCAAATTCCATTTCGGTCGCAGATGTTAGATACAGAGACAAAAGTCTTGTGTTTTATTTGCTTTTCATGAAAATATACGTATCGCTACCAGGGATACCTCAAAAATAAAGCAACAAGCAAAGAAACAAAACATGAAGAAATTTACAAGTGTTATACACCTTTTAGTAAGTGGTGTTATCAAAAAAGGAGCAAAGAAATCAACATCTTGCAATAATGTAATTTTTGCTACGGGATGATAATGATGATAGATTCATTTTAATACGTTAATGTTACCTCTCAAGTGAAGTTCTAACAATTACGGATGTGCCTTTAGCAATTATTGAAGTCAGGGAAAAATCATTATTTAAACACCTGAAGGTATATTCCCTATGATGTTTAACTTTGTAATATTACGATTTAAATAGCACACTGACATAGATATATATGAAATATAGTTTCTTATTAATTGAACCACAAAACTATGTTAAAAACTTCTAGAATGGATTTTTACCAGCTTTTATTAACACAAATGTATAGGTTTCAATCGACGAAAAAATAGTCAAATAAATGCTATATAATATTATACAAAAATAACACCTCTCCCCTTAAACTACATTATGTTTTCATAATTAAGATTGAAGTAAATTTGTGGTTGTTGATGTGTTCACAGATTTGTATTATCAAAAAAAAAATTACCTAATGTGATAACATCAGCTTGCTTGCTTTTTCCTTTATTTAACTTTTGCAGCGACACATTATCCCTTTTGAGCTTACAAACATTATGTTTATACATCAATCCCCGTTTTACCCTCGCACATAATCAATAAATCAATA
>JAUMTS010733782.1:1412-11850 GCA_032273385.1 Ophiopholis aculeata | reverse complement strand
CGAACCGCGGCGATCGATCAAGGTCACCAGATTGGCAGTCCGCGTCCTTGCCGTCTGAGCTAACGGGTTCGGGTAACATTGATGGGTATTTTAGAGTACTTTTAAGTTAAGTTCAAACTACTAAGATTGTATCAAAGGTTTATCTTATCCATTTACATGTACATTGGACGCAATTAATGACACCCTGCTTGTTTTACTACTTTTTGCTTGTTAAACCCTGTATAATTTTGATCCACCTCGTATAAATAATGTTATTCAAACTAAGAATGTATCAAACATGTATCTGTGCATATGCACAATGGACGCAATTAATGGTACCCTGCGTTGTTAACTTGATTGAAACGCATTTGCATCCGCTGGAAATGATGCATATACTTAAAAATGAGCCCGATTTGAAGAAAATGGAAAGGTAGCACACATAGTATAATGTTAAAAAAGTGTTTATTTTCATTTCATATAACCAGGTAGGACAACCGTGATGAGACTAGAATAACTAATTTAAAACATGATCGCGTGCACTGAGATGTAACATTTATTTCATATCACCGTGTGGTATGTTTGACAACCTTAATGAGATTTTAAAGCTAAAAACTACGATTAATTATAATTGTTTAATCTACTTAAAGCTTGTATATGAGCTTAAATGTCTCTAAAATATAGAAACATTATTTAACATTGTTTGAGTAAAACTCAATAAGAATGTTCACGCTAACTTAGATTCTGCTATAAGTTTGATTTGATTGTTCATGTTTTGTAGCAGATTACGAGGCTAATGGAAGGTCTTGCTTCTAAAATACGTGGCGGTGTAACCTTGATATAGAAATTTAACATGCAAAACAAACATAAAATGTCATGTATAGAACTAATAATACAGCAAAATGTCTTGATGAGATTCAAAGTACGTAGCTTATAGTAATCACTCTCAGTCTTTTGTCTGTTATCATTTAAGGGTAAAGTACGTTGGCATCTTTTTATACCCAGAGGAGGTAAGTTCAGAACTATTACATGACGATATTTTGATAAACGGACAAATAGAGAAGGATATTTGTTGAAGTATTTTAAATCGATAAATATTAACTGGCACATTTTTTTACCAATCATGTTAACAGGCATAAGGGAACGTTCACAAACACTTGTAAGAAGGGCCTGATGCAAAAAGGGGGCCCTGGAAATGTGTGAAGTCTGTAAGGGGGGCCCTCAAAATATTATATGTGACCAAGGGGGGCCTTGAAAAACTTTGAGTTCCACTCAAGTCGAATCGTGGTAATTTTCTGGTCTCTACCCAGCAAATTTCAAGCTTCTTCATATACGGCAGTAACGTTTACAAATGTTGCACCAAATCGCGTCAATTGCATCCAAGATTTTGACAAATCTCCTGCATCTGAGAGGGGCACATTCCCCCTCAGACTACCCCCTGGCGCCGCTTCGCGGGGAAACTTAGCTTCATTGAGTTTTCATTCCCGGGAAACTTTGCATTTTTTACAGCCCTGATGGTATATATTGTCTCCCATAATAGACCATTGTGATAGTACAAACAAGTTAGGTTCATTGTTAGTAATTATTTCAATAAAAAGTATCATGCAGGTGCATTATCAGTTAAAAATTGTCATGTTTGTATGTTTATTTATAAGTCAAATTATTAAAATGCTCATGGGGAAAGGAATTCGGGGGGGTTGGAAAAGGAAGGGGGCTCTGAAAATATATAAACCTTATTGAGGGGGGCCTGACATTTTTAATGTTCTGAGAGGGGGCTGCGAAAAAAATAATGATCTTAAAAAATGCATCACCCCCCCCCCTTACAAGTGTTTGTGAACGGTCCCTAAGCACACTGTTGCACATAAGCGGACAGTCCGGTAAGGTTAGGGTCTATTTTTTGCACGTCTAGTCAAGACCCGCCTCTCTGTACAAGCAGCATATTCAAATGTGTAAGCGGATAATTCTCATGAATATATAGAGATTATCTATAACTACGCCTCTCATTTTTATCAGGTCTCGCCACAAACACGTTATTATGACGTTATCAGGTTCGTATTCCGTCTAATAATATTTAAAGTGGTGATATATCGCTGCGCACTCAGATTCAAGAGGTGAATAGGGATTTGTAAATCGCGAGAAAAGAGATGATATTGGCATGTTGGTGCAAAATGCGGATTAATTGCTAAGCGTGCTTAGGGACCGTTCACAAACAGTTGTAAGGGGGGCTGATGCATTTTTTTAAGACCATTATCACTCTAAAATAAAGAATTCGGTTTGGTCAAATTTGGTAAAAATTATATAAGCAGTGGGAGACCCCTTAATGTGAGGTTCGCCAGAAATGTTTCACAGAGCACATAGTGGTCGGCCAGCCAGTGTCTGGCCTTCGTTGGTCCAATGTAAGAATTGTATCATGCTTGGATTTGCAAATGTAGGCAGTGGTGGTCGGTTGCCGCAGAGCTAATGTTTTTTTAGTTTAGTTTATTTCCTTTGTTGCACATATGACATCAAAAATCGACAAGTGGTGTAAAAGAGAAACCCCTAAGTTGTGAGAAATGTGTATCATAATGAGAACATGACAATTACAATTAAATGGAAAAAGCAATGGGAAAATAGATTAAAAGAACAAATCAGTTTAAAGTGCTTTCTTGAGTACATTTGTCGACAAAGACTGTTTAATACATGGAAGTGAGTATATGCAAGACGGTCGTGCTGCCAGAACTCAAAACAGTATGTACACGAACGTCTTAGATGGCGCTATATCAACAGGTTCGATAAAATGTTGGCATCACTATTTAGTAACTTGTGCAAAATAAGTGTTTGACTCCCCAGGTTCAGATTAGCTTCATCTTTTAAAAATATTTTTTTAACTATGTACATAATGTAAATATGAATCTTTTATATTGTTAATTGTTGAAACCTGTATTAATTGTGTATTGTACTTTCATGTACGTTTTATTTAAGATGTGTGTTTATTAAGGGCTTACAGGGCTTTCGGGCCTGTTAGGGGTTTCTCTTTTACACCACTTGTCGATTTTTGATGTCATATGTGCAATAAAGGAAATAAACTAAACTAAAAACAACATTAGCTCTGCGGCAACTGACCACCGCTGCCTACGTTTGCAAATCCAAGCATGATACAATTCTTACTTTGGACCAACGAAGGCCAGACACTGGCTGGCCGACCACTATGTGCTCTGTGAAACATTTCTGGCAAACCTCACATTAAGGAGTCTCCCACTGCTTGTATAATTTCTACCAAATTTGACCAAACCGTGATTTGAATTCTTTATTTTAGAGTGATACTTTATCAAATTTTCTACATTTGTGTATACATCATAAAAAGTCGCTTCTTAATCTTAATCTCTCACAAATGTCCCTTTGTTGAAGTCTTGTTTTGTGGAAAGCACAATGTGGACTTTTCAAAGAAATTGTGTTTCTGAAACGGATTCTATTTTTTTACAATTTTCAAAGTTGCGTTTTTCCAAACGGATAAGAATTTAAAAATGTAAATGAACTTACATATGTAGATGACATTCTTTTGAAACGTTTGCTTACTCTTTTGTATTCGTTAGAAAGGAATAACATGTTCACTCGGGCAAGAAATGAAGTAATGAACTTGATGGTTTCTCTTTAGTTTGACTCCCGATATTTTGAACTTCAATTCACGCCGTAGTGAACATAATTTAAGTAGAAACATTGTGAGCAAAATTTGCCTAGGAGTCTTAACTACTAATATACATTTATTGTAACTTTTAAAATACTATCCGTTTGGACAAACGACGGTTTTATTGGGGTAAGTGCACCTCACAACACACCAAAAACGCAGCTTCTTTGAAGACGGCATGCTGTGCCTCCACAAAATAAATCTTAATTAAAGAGTAAATTCTGATGACGTAAGAAGTAACCCTTCTTGATGTTTACAAATACCAAGAACATTTTATGCGGGTTCATTCTAAAAAAAAGGTCTCGCTTTGGTTAGTTCTGACGTGGCTTATTTAATTGCTGCGCTGTGAGAGACATTTCTGACAAACCGATCAATTTTATGGTTTCTTGTAGGTGGAGTTCCAATGTGCTGTGTTAGCTTGCTCTTTTCGGGAAAATATTTCTGACAAATTTTACGATTGATTTCATATGATTTTATTTGGTACCCAACATGATACAATTATAAAACATCTCAAATACAAACATGTAATACATGATAATAACTATATTGCACTTGTATTTTTAATGATGTATACATGATAAGAGTATGACCAAGAGTACCAAAGATAGCCCAAAAAGCTTAAAACAAGAAGCTTATGTATATTGAGATTAAAATAAACAGACGCAACTAAAAGAATGGACAACTGACAACACCTGAAGGAAACACGGCGCCTTAAAAACAAAACCAAAGACACAAACACAATTCGCTCAAAAATCAGTTTAATTATAACGCGTGATCGATGCTGTAAGCATGGTAAGTGTAAATGAACATTCTATTTTCAAAAAAACTGAAGTACATGTACTACTAAATGGTGGCAGTATAATAATATATGCGTCTTTCAATTTCATGGCAAGTGTAGAGGGCACTATTTACAAACAACGCTATGCGTCTTTCAATCCCACGGCTAGCGTAGTGGGCACTGTTTACACACACCACTTTGTGTCAAGCAATTTCATCGATCAATAGAGGGTTTACTGTAAATTAACTATCTAACCGTCGATTTACCGCTCTGCCCCCACCCCCCTCCGAATGACAAGTTAAAAGTCCTGTAGTCCTTGGGGGCGCCAAAGATGCCCCGGGGGGGGCAGTCGGATATGACTCTGTACACAGGCGTGGCCAAAAAAAACGCGTGAAAAGGGTTTTTTTTTTCAATTTTGGCACGTCACGCGATTATGGTGTCAAAAACACTGATTTTCAAAGAAAAGAGTATAGTTTTAGGAAAAACACAACAAAAAACGCGTGAAAAGGGGTGTTTTTTCAAGGTTCAGGCATCCAAAAACTTGTTTAATGTGTATTTTTTGTTAAAAAGAAAACGCGTTTAGGGGGTGTCTGGAATTTTTTTGGCCACGCCTGTGTACAGAGTAATATCCGACTGGCCCAAATTTAACTCGTGTAAGTTTAGATCCATCAATACTAACTTTAACATAATCATCCTTAATGTAAGCTAAACGTGGCTGGGAACCTTAGATTACAAGCTCGGTTTTATTAAACTTAGCTTATTATGTGCAAGCCATTTTGCTACCTTACAAAGATCATTACTTAAATTCAAAAGAACTCATTTTATCGCATTCGCTGTAAAACATGTTCCTACGTCAGCCAGAACTCATATCCCCATATCCAGGGCCCTTATGAGTACTTTGGTATTACTGACGCCTTCACATGAACTTCAACTTTAAGAAAATTGGTTTATATGATCATTTGTTAAAGATGCATAGTTCCGCTATGCTAACGAAACATGACACCGACTAGCAGACCGCTATACAGAACATTTACGTTCCATCAAATGTAACTATGAAGGCTACCCGGTGGCCTGTCATTTCAACTTCCTTCTCGGTGCACCGTGTATGATATCAAGGTCGTGTGAGCCACCAAAATAAAAGGTAACAGCTTTGATCAGATCATTGCTGAACATCAACTGATTTTTAAATTTGGCACTGTACAGCCTAAAGAACTGAAAGGAAATTGTATGTTTTCAGTTTGTAATTTTTCTAATCAGCTGATGGGCCATTAATTTCATCCTTTTCGACTATATAAGTATAATATGTGCCGAGATTTAATTCGGTTTTCATTGTCCTTTGATATGAGACCTCTATACCCAACTTCAATCAATCAATCAATCATTTATTATTTTTTTCCATCTCATACAAACAAATTACAGTTATAAATATAAATGTACAATATGAATAAAGTTAATATAGTAAGAGATGAGGATGCCTTCTTAAACGCTAGGCGTGTAGCAGATGGCACCCCATTGTTACAATAATATTATAAGTATCATACACAAAATTAGAAGGAAAAAAAAAACGCTGGCAAAAAACTAAATATGGTGAAAACAATACAGTTTATCAATGAAGGGAATGGATAAAAATATACAGTTACCACTTATGTAACATACCTGTAATAATATAAAGTATAAGCACAGATAATATTCTAAGTTAAATTATAAGATACTTATACATATGAAAAAAATGCAAAGTAAATACAAATTAGGCATATGTACAATATAGTGGTACTATCCAGATAGGTTTTCCCTTTAAAAAAACCTTTTTGCCATCAAATGAGGGTGCAAACAAACATAAGACAATTGAATATAAAGAAACAAATCATATTATGGATGCATACTCATTATTGGTTATTTCAGAGTTATACTGATCAAGAATATGTTTTTTCAGGGTACTTTTGAACATTGCAAGGGAAGTAGAGTCTTTTATATTACTGTTGATGGTATTCCAAATAATAGGTCCTTGTGTTTTTATGGTATTTTGAGCAAGCATTGAGTTTGTGGGAGCAATATAGAGGTCGGAGGCTTGCCTTGTGTGATAGTTATGGATTTCAAATTGATTAATGAAATGATTATTGGGTAGATAAGGGGGGAGCAAGTTGTGGTGATGACGAAACATATGGATTGCGAGTTGATAGGTATAAATATCGCGAACTTTTAACTTTTTAAGGGATATAAATAATGGGGTTGTGTGATCAAGCCACAAAGAATTAGTACAAGTCCGAATTATTTTCTTTTGAACAAGGAACAGTGAATCTAAATTGACGTTATTCTTATCTCCCCATATAAGGGTACAGTATGATAGATAGGGCAACACTAGTGTGTTGTATAGTGTATGGAGAGAGTCTAGGTTTAAATAAGGTCTAATTTTTCTAATTATACCGTTGTATTTTGACACGATATTTGATACGTGGGATGTGTGGGCCTTCCAAGATAGGTTATTATCGATTAGAACACCAACACATTTAGTCATGATTACTGTGAGCTTGGGGGGGGGGACTTGACGATCCCCCTAGAGACTCTGCAAATTGCGACACCACGTAACAGTCTCCGTTAAGTGTTTGAATTCTCATTTACATCAAAAACGCATTTTTATGTCTAGACAACCTTGCCACGCTCATAATCGATAATATATTGGCAGGTGCGCATGTCGATAATGTATTCAAGTGAAAGTGCGCATGTGTATATTTTTACGTAATGCCAAGGTTGCATTTTTTCTCATTTAGCCTAGTAAAATTGTGAATCGTTCAAAGTCAAAACTCATCATTGAAGACCGGTGTCGTGAATCGTACTGTCCTAGAGACTGAGATGCCTAGTGCCCATAGAACTGTGTACAAACTTACAATAGGGAATTCCAAGCGATGTTGTACTTTTGGGAACAGTTTGGACAGCTTCCATTACCTAGAATGGGGTTCATAAATTGTTATAATCTGTATTGATCACTTCCACATGAAACACTAGAGTTTGTTCGGAAAGGAAAGGGCCAACTAGAAAATAAGATCATGTTCTTAATTATGATACTATATAATTTTGCAATTTCATATCATGTTAAATACCACTGGCCAATGGGAGGCAAAATAATTTTTGATTCGGGCATGCATCAAACCGAATAGTGTGTAACTTAATATCCGAGTATTCTATAATTCTTTAGACATTATACTCATAAATTAGCAAATTTAATCTTCCTAGAAGAACTACAGAGCAAACATGAAAATAATATTCAAAAGCCTTCCATGACGACCCTGATACAATTGAATTCCCGCCAAACAAAAGCTGTGGTCTTTTACTTCAATTCATGTCTTTACGGTCATGGCACTTGATCCGAGTTTAATCGGATTACAATACTCACTTACAATTGAATTCCGGCCAAACGAAAGCTGTGATATTTCATTACTTCAATTCATGTCTTCACGGTCCTGGCACTTGATCTGAGGTTAATCGGATTAAAATACCCGTCTGTGCATGGTAGTAGCATTTGATTTACTACAGAGAGTCAGATATCTAACCGTAGTGTATGTAAAACCTTTATTTACTCGGACTAGAATGTAATTATTGATGCATGCTAAACCCTTGTATATCGTATCTCCCACCTCTCAAAAAGTGATGGCTGCCCCAACATCGCTTGGAATCAGGTATAGACACACTATGCTACGCATCAGTCGTTTTTATCGATCTTATAGTTTATTCCGTGCTAGGGTTTATTATTATTCTGCTAAGGTTTTGAAAATTAACTCTTACTTAGCAAGGTAGAGGATTCACTTTATTTTTAAATCAAGACATGTGGTATGTAATATTTTGGCAACTAAAAAACTGCATTTATGGTTGAACTTTTCTTGAAAAGAAAAAGAAGAAATATAAGCATGTTGACAACAAGTTTCCGACGCAAATATTTATATATCAAAACAATTAGAAACTAACTAATAAATTAATAATAAATATATTTTAAACACTCTCGGTTGTAGATGTTGTGTGTGGATTTATTCATTTGATATGTGGCGGTGGAAAAATCAAGTAAAAGTTATCATTGCTACTATGGTAACTGTCGCAACGGTGAAAATAAAAAAAAAAACAATTGAAAAAAATTCTGAATGAATATGAATATGTTGTAAGATACACATGCATTTGAATGAAGTTTTACCAAGTTTATTTTCCATGGACTTGGTTAACTTCAAAAGAAGTATAAGCCAAATTTAAATATAATAAATTAACCATCAAATACATAAACAAAATGTTAAAAGTGGAAATCTTCAGACCAATACCTGGACATATTTTTTCAAATTAAAAATTAATTGAAATCTGAGACGCAACTTGAAATGGTGGAAATAATGTGATATTTTAGGACGAATTTGTTAAGAGCATAAGTTTTCCCATATATTTACAGTGCAATACCAGCCCGAAAAGTGGACCTTTAGGGTACGTACCCAACTCTGTTAAAATTTGTTTCATTTTTTCATTTCGTTTTCAAAAAAAATTGTCTTAACTTCACAAAAATAAAAGTAACTCAATATAATATATAATCCTGTTGACGCACCTGCCAATATATTATCGCATATGAGCGTGGCAAAGTTGTCTAGACATGAAATGTGTATCAAAATTCAAAAGTATATACATCTCGTGACAGATCTATAGTTAACATAATAAATTTGTCGTTTTGAATTATAAATTTAATATCTATATAACATACATAACGT
Source organism: Ophiopholis aculeata (assembly GCA_032273385.1). Classification (NCBI taxonomy): domain Eukaryota; kingdom Metazoa; phylum Echinodermata; class Ophiuroidea; order Amphilepidida; family Ophiactidae; genus Ophiopholis; species Ophiopholis aculeata. The sequence continues at coordinate 2,699 of JAUMTS010733782.1, read as the reverse complement.
AACATAGTAAACTTTATAAAAAGTGAAAAACTATCATGATCATGTGATTTTATTTGATACATAATTCATGTTTAAAGGTGAAAAAATTAACCTAAACTAAAGGTATATAGAGTCTTCTAAAATTTCAGATCCACTAATCTTGTACTCGGCAATCAGAGAGAGTTTGTAACATAATCATTACATTAGCAATTCAGCATCCAATATAACATAAGGGTAAGTTTATCTTTAACTTGAATTATACTTATTAAATCCAAGTTCATCAGCCGGAGTCTTACTGAGAGATACGGCCACTTACGATAGGATACGATCGATCTGATCATCGAGCATGATCGCAGGTAGTCAGCCGCAGTCAGATCGCAGGTAGTCGTGGCAAAATCACGCAAACAACGTACCCTGCAAATCAGTGTGTTTGTTGTCGTTCGGCCTTTTCCGCCAGGCTTTCCAGGTTCACAGCTAGCTTACATGTAGTTGTGCTATTGATCTTACAAATGTGACTGCTATATAAGCTCAAATCGTAGGAAATCATCTGCGACTACCTACGACCCACTCTGATCGACACCCGGTGAGCGACAGCATGCAGTGATCGTACTACTGTATGCACTATGCAGAAGCTCGTAGATCCAGTGGGACTCAGCTGTAATTGTTCTCGTTATCAAATCAAGTACAATTGAAGAGTCGAAAAATTGAATATTTCAAGTTAGTTCCTTAAATTTTCCGGATTTGATAATCAGAACTGTTAAAAATATTAAGGGAATCTTTTTTTTTCTTGGTGCGTCGGTGACTGACTTTGCTTATGTGAGCATGTCCATTGTATGGACAAACTTGTTTTCGTCTTTTGCCTTATTTTGATCGGAACTTTTGTCTATAGTGAACAGATATTGAATAATGTTACCTTTTTCAAAACATTATATTTAATGTTTTAAGGCTTCGTCGTCCCCTGAAAGTAATCTCTTCGCATTTCTTAAACGTTATCGTGTATTTTACTAGCTTTAATAGTCGGTTCCATACAATCATTACTAACCATAAAAGTTAAAAAGAATCTTTCACATAATTCGCTATAGAAGGGCCCTTGCACTCTCTAAATGTAAACGAATTAATTTCAACGCTTTCAAGGATTTAAACAGCAAACAATACATATCCTACCTTGAACAGTGTGAAACAACAACATGCGATGTTAGGATGAAGTACAATGGCATAGCCAGCCCTTCTTGTCGGGGGGGGGGGGCAAGGCCCGATTTTCCTGTTTTCTTCCCGGTTTTGGCTGATTTTTGATCTTTTCTTCCCTAT
>JAUMTS010733671.1:0-11852 GCA_032273385.1 Ophiopholis aculeata | reverse complement strand
TTTATGCACATGGCATATTGTGTGCCTATGGGGTGTATGCACATATATTTTCTTATATGCCTACGTATGTATCGGGTGCACGAACCGGGTATTCCCCTAAATTCACGAACATTTTCTAAAGATATTGCTGCGAATTGTAGCTGATTTTTATTTCAGTACGTGTTCTTAAATTTAACTAGTAAAATACTGAAACGCTTGAAAAATATATGAATGATTAAAAATCCGACTTTCATAGAACATAATCTTCTTTGTATCAGCACGTAAGGTGCAATTCGAAGACAATAACAAAGGAGGTATCATTCAAGGCAATAATATTATTGTACGAAGATGTCATCGGTTGTGTTTTAGTTTTTTAAATCAACTAATTATTTCCAAATCCTTACTCATCTGCAAACTGTTAAGTGTTTTCCCCCAAGTTCTTAATGCTAGTAATTCCTTTCGCTGTTATTGTCAAAATAACAAATTTAACTAACGTGTTGCCTCCAGAATGAAATGACTACAAAACCGTTCATTTCTTCACTTGATTTGAAGAGGTTAAAAATATAGTCAAACCGCGCCCTAGTTCGTTCATGAGAATGTATAGTTATTATTAAGCACTTTATAATGCTATATGCAGTAAGAGCATTTTTTTCTCCCTGCAGACTTTTATTCATATATCTTCCTCGCAATGACAGTAATAAAACTGAGTTGTTAAGAAATAAAAGCGGATTCTCTTCGCTCAGCTGACATTAATAGAGAGCGTAATACGAAATTGACGATAAAGGTAGAATACTTTCCAAAAAAATATGTCGTAAAAAAGAAGAAATCGAATAAATCTGAATTTCTTTTGTGGTTAAGAGTCCTATTTTACCTATATTTCATTTCCATAGATAGTATTATGTAAGCTCTATTGTGCTTTTGCAATTATAAACTTCTAGTCATTAACAGGGATAATTTACCTTCAAGTGAAGACAGATCTACCTTTGAAATGCAATAAATGTGTTGTCTTAAGATACGCAATAAATAATGGATAGATACGATAACTGATCTGTTTCTTACATCTAAATGTGAACTGTATAAAGACTATGGTGTGGTGCAATCTGCTATCAGTGATCATTGTTTGATTTATTGTATTCGTAATACAAGACCTATTAATTTGAAGGACGGTTATAAGACATATATCAGATTATCGTTGTTTTAAGAACTTTGAAGAGCAGATGTTTGTTAACGATTTTTAACGTGTACCATGGTATGATATTGTTAAACATGACAATGTTGATGATGCGTTAAAATTGTGAAACACTTTGTTCTTTGATGTTATTGATAGTCATTTACCAACAAAAAGTATGAATGAAAATCATTTCCGGCACCTTGGTTAAACAGTAAGATCGAAAACGAAATGATAAGAATAGATTCTCTTTAAAGATTTGCAGATCTCTAGCACATAATAAATTTATGAAATTAACCAGTGCACCTAATGTGGTTGAAATAACCAATTGTTGGATTTTTTTAGAGGCAACAACGTAGGACCGGGTTTCCCCCTAAATTCACGAACATGGTCTAAAGATATTGCTGCGAATTGTAGCTGATTTTTAATTCAGTACGTGTTCTTAAATTTAACTAGTGAAATACTGAAAAGCTTACAAATATATGAATGATGCAAAATCCGACTTTCATAGAATAGATGACAGTAATAAAACTGACTTGAAAAGTAATAACAGCGGATTCTCTTCACATAGCTGACATTAATGGAGAGCCTAATACGAAATTGACGATAAAGGTAGAATACTTCCCAAAGTTTAGGTCGTAAAAAAGAAGAAATCGAATAAATCTGAATTACTTTGATGGTTATGAGTCCTATTTTACCTATATTTCATTTTCAACGATAGTATCATGTTAGCTCTATTGTGCTTTTGCAATTATAAATATCTAGTCATTAACAGGGATAATTTTCCCTCAAGTGAAGACAGATCTACCTTTGAAATGCAATAAATGTGTTGTCCTAAGATACGCAATAAATAATGGATAGATACGATAATTGATCTGTTTTTTACATCTAAATGTGAACTGTATAAAGAATATGGTGTGGTGCAAACTGCTATCAGTGATCATGTTTGATTTATTGTATTCGTAATACAAGACCTATTAATTTGAAAGACGGTTATAAGACATATAATCAGATTATCGTTGTTTTAAGAACTTTGAAGAGCAGATGTTTGTTAATGTATTTTAACGTGTACCATGGTATGACATTGTTAAACATGACAATGTTGATGATGTGTTAAAATTGTGGAACACTTTGTTCTTTGATGTTATTGATAGTCATTTACCAACAAAAAGTATGCGTGTAAAATCATTTCCGGCATCTTGGTTAAACAGTACGATCGAAAACGAAATGTTAAGAAGAGATTCTCTTCAACGATTTGCAGATCGATCAAATGCTACTTCTGTTCGTGATGCGTACAGAACTGCCAGTAATCAGGTCACTGGTATGATTAGAGATGCTAAAAGAGATTACTATAAACATGGTATAAGTCAGAATTTCAATATTTCTAGTTAATTATGTAAATCCCTAAAGACGGTTCTTCCATCAACCAAGAGTTCTTGTATTCCTTTATCTATTGTATATAATGACAGTGTCTTGACATCTAATGATGATATTTATAATGGATTTAATATGCATTTTGCCAACGTTGCAACTAAATTAAGTAAAGATTGAAATGACACATCTCACGAGAATGCTAGTAATTGTGCAACGTCATGCACGGGTAATTCTCGATTGCGACTTGACTGAGTTTGTTGACAAAGAAATACGCAATATGAGTACAGAAGAGGCTACAGGACTTGATGCTTTAAGTTGCAGAGTTTACAAATTAGCACGCCCTGCTATTGTTCCTCCCCATAAAGGTAGGTAGTGATCTTGATAATACCAACAATTACAGGCCCATATCCTGCCAGTTGTGAGTAAAATTATTGAAAGGGCCGTACATAACCATGTTTACTCGTATGTTTGTCAAAATAATATCATAAATGTTCATCAGTCAAAATACGTCCAGGACATTCTGCAGAAACTGCACTGGTAGATATGGTCGACGATTGGCTGTCAAGCATTAATTCTGGTAAAATGATGGGTGTGGCCTTTACTGATTTAAGAAAGACGTTTGATACAGTCAATCATGATATCCTAATTGGTAACCTCCGGACAATTGGAGCTTCAGACATCACAATAAAATGGTTTGAATCTCATTTGTGCCAATCGAGTACATGGAGTTTTATTTAACGAGGTTGTTTCAGATCCATTGCCAATATATATATAGATGTTTCTCAAGGCAGTATCCTTGGTCCACTTTTTTTTCTCGTTTTTATTAATGATATTCTAAATGTTATAAAGGGTAGTGTTTACCCTGAAATTGAAGAAATTGACGAAATTGTCCAGCTGTAACTTTTGAAATGTTAATGTGATGTATATAAAAGTATACATTTTTGGAAAGAAAATGAGTCAATAAATCTATTTTTGGTATCAAAATTCACTTCCAATTTTTGTTTTGAATTTTGACCAATCAACTACTTTTTTAGCTCAACATTTTACGGACGACATAGCTAAATCAGTGTTTGGTAAAAAATCTGAAATTGCACCAAAATCATCTTAAGAATATTTTCTAGGATCGTTTTTTTATTTTTTCATAAAAATTCTTATTTTTTAATTTTTGACCAAAAAGTGCCAAAAAAACCCGATTTTTTCGTCAAAAACGTAATTATTGACCTCTTGATCAATAATTCCAAAAATATAATTTTGTATTAAAAAATAAAAAAACTGATCCTTACATATTGGCTTTGGATGATTTTGTATAATTTTGGCTTTTTTAAAACCAAAAACTGATTTTGCTAAGTCGTCCGTTGATTTTTGGTCAAAATTCCAAAACAATACTATTTCTTGTGGAATTTAATACCAAAAATGGAATCTTCCACTCATTTCCTTTCCAAAAATGTTTACTTTTATGTACATCACATTATTATTTTAAAAAATTACAGTTACACTACCCTTAAGTATGGTAAGATTTCAATGTAAGTAGATGATACAACACTCTATGTGAGTGATGCAGACGTTAATGTTATTTCCAAGACACATTCTGCTGATATTAGTGAAATCACGAGGTGGTTAAGTGCCAACAAGCCTTTTCTTTATAAAGATAAAACCAATATTATGCTCATTGGCAGTATTACTTATAATGTTGATGAGTTCGCAGTTAAAGTTAATTAATAGACGACGACGTACTTTGGTACAACCAAGTAAATTATGTTACACAAAAATTCTTTTGTAAAATTGCACTCCTGCGAGGTCTGAATAATGTCCTTGATGCCAATTTAAATGTTGTATATAAGTCAATGATCCAACCACATTTTGACTACTTTAGTGCTGTAGGGTTTGGAAGACCTAATGAGGACATTCACAAACTTAGTGTTTTGCAAAAAGGGTGTGGATGAGGACATTCACAAACTTAGTGTTTTGCAAAAAGGGTGTGAAATAATAGAGAGTGTCAATTCCTTAACCTCGTCCAATGTTATGTTTTCCAAGTTAGGATTGGAATCATTACAGTATCGTTGCGCCAGAGACAGAGACAGCGCCCCTTGTGGAGAGAGCCATGAGCCTGTCAGAGAGTATGCATTGTATGTCCCAACTCATGATAAGAGGAAACATGGAAGGAAACGAACCTTGTTCACTAAATACATCCAGTGTCTTCTGGGAGATATGGAGAAGCATGCTGAATCACAGTCAGTTGTCAGCAATGGCACAAGATCGCTATAGCTGGAGGAAACTTATAGTCGCCTGCTGCGCAGCCGAATGATGATTTGAAAATACAACTTATCTTGCTCTCGTCGGCATATAAAATAGTAAATACTGATTTGCGATAAGGAAAATAAGGGGACATAGCCAAATCGTTCCAAAAAACAATACTTTTAATGACTTTCTTCAATATACAATTAACACAAGTGTAAACAAAATTAAATGAACTACACCAAATTGTTTAGTAGTAACACAATGCTTCAAGCATTAGTTGAATACATTCTAAATATCAGCATTCACATACCGCACTCGTACTATAAAAATGGTTTTGTATAAAATAGGCCAACTTGATTACATAACAATAAGTATAGGTTAAGGTTTTATACACACATATGCATTTACTGGGGCAATTGATTCTCAAACAGTACTAGGTATTGGGATGTCTTAGTAAGAATTTAATTTAGCTTGATCTCACTCAACATATATAGTCTTCAAAAATACCCGGCTTATATTCCTTTCATATGTATGTAGGACACACATTATACCCATATACGACCTGAAATATAGTTCAGAAGAAAGGTTTGCACTTTTCTAAGTTACTGTAAGTTTCATGGCTCATTTTTGAAAAAAGAAAATGCACTTTAATTTTTTTTTAAATATTTACATTAAGTTAAAGAGCATGATTATAAACTCACTTTAACAAACCTAACCACATAATTCATGACAAAGTTGATCTCTTAGGTGTATCGTAAACAATGTGCATCATGATATGCGTTCATAGAATAGAGGTTTAATCATAAACATATCTAACGAACGTACAAACTAAACGAAAGTGATAGGTAGATGACTCGGAATGTTTACTTTCGACATTCAGTTTGGAATGCCTAAATTCCCACACTTGGTAAAAACATAACCAACTTTATAACGCTTTCATTTGATGAGAAAAGTCGATAACATGGTACTAATATTTTCTCTGTAAAACTAGGCTTTCAATTTATTAAACACATGTTGTTAGTATCGTTATTGAAAGAAAAAAATATGTATGGTATTAAATGGGGGCAGTCAAAATGAGATTCCATAATGTTACATGACAATTTTTCCTTTATACCTTTGGCGATTTAATAACCTAGCATGATTAAATCAATAAACGTTCAAATAAAGCTTTAACTAAGATGAGCCATATATATCTACTCTTTTAGTGTTACATTAAACCAACAAGATGGAAATGAAAATGGCAAAATTATACTTATATGGAAATCCGTGGTGTGTTAAAACAAGCAGTTTTTATATATTATCAGATCTTTTCAAAATTGTTAATTCATTTAATATTTATTTAAGTACATCGTGCAATTCATCTAACATACTAATATTAGTACATGTTTTAACAAATCAATTCAAAAGACTATAGTTTACTTTGGTCCACGTTTATATCAAATTAAGGGTTCATTCTATTTTTATTCCAAAGTAGTGAGCAATGCATTGCTGAAGTCCGCAGTTGAAATCCTAAATGCATTGAGGATTTGGGTGAGATACATTGAGGATTTTAGTAACAGTCGTCTTTATTATAAATCCATAGGTTTATTGGAAAACCTTAACCTTTTAGAGTTTTGATAAATGATATCCCCAATTGATTAGCAATTTTCCACAAAAGAGCCTCTTTAAAATCCACCACCGTGTCAAGTGGCTTATATCAAAAGGTGGATCTTCAAGAAGAAATCATTATTCAATAACCAATTATTTTACATGGTCACCGTTTATGACCATTTAGTATTAAGAGGCCATACTTGAGTTGTTTGACTTCTCAATTGCCTATTGTATTGTCTTCAACATTTAGGACTTAACAGAGATTGCCGAGTTCATACTGCGCCTGACTTTTATCTAGCATATTTAGGACTTCCGGAAGAAAGATTCTGGACTTGACATCTGCTGACTTCAGAAATTACTTGCGGACTAGTTTGGATAATGCGCCTAATAATATAGACAGCAATTTTTTTTTGATATTTAGACACCAGGTAGATCAGAATATATACCCGGGAATTGAAAAAAATACCTTGTACAATAACATGGGTAGCATACTCCCTAATTTGTAAGTCCATAGTATTGAACTGGATCACACACATCCTAAGACATTGTCAATAGCATACATTGGTGTAGCGATCATTTAGACCGAGGCTTAGGATTTAAAAGCCTGATCCAGTTGATATGGTGATAATCGGAATATACGTAACAGCTTGCTTAAGGTTGGTGTTAACCCAATATTTTTGGACATTTTGTTCTAGCTATAACTCTGCAACCGCTCATCAAAACCATATAAAAGTAAACGAAATTCAAAAATTTGAGAAAACTGCTCCTAGACAATTAGATTTAGTTTCTAAAAAGCAAAAAAAAAAGCCAAAAAATAACAAATCAAATTTTAGTTAGGCTTTGCAAGACATTTAGAACCAAAAACCATGGTTTTTGATGATTTTCTCCAAAACCGTGTTTTTTTTTTGCCAGAATGTGACGTCAACAGTGTGTACAGCTTGTCAATGCCGTTCTAAAAATGTGTACTTTTATTTGGTTTTGAATACCGGTTGCCGAGTTATAGCTAGAACAAAATGTCCAAAAAAATTGGGTTTACACCAACCTTAAAAATGTCAATATATTTGGTAGCTAGTAGGAATTTACATATATATATATATATTGACCAAATATTTTTGAAAGCAAACTTGAAAACACATTTTAAAAATTATTTTAATACTTTCTTAAGTAATTAAAACAAACAATCAATAAAGTATGGGTAAAAGCGTACCATTGTTTAAATATGTTGCGTATATTGTTAGCATACTATTAACTTTTACAAATCATATATCAATTCCGGTCATAATTTGTATTCTTTTTCTCTAAGCACATGTGGAGAGCAACCTAGAAGTAAGGTACGAGTAGTGGTGTAAGAGTTATGGCGTCTAGTCAATATTTCGACAAAACAAAGCATTGCAAAGATGTTTCTCCGACGCAAGAGAACAATTATTTTGTTGTGTAAATGCACATTACTAGTACTGATGACGAGAAAAGCACACCAATTGCGTTTTTAATGTGCAATGCATTTCGGGATGCAATGATTCAGTCCTGGAAAAGCAGTACGAACACAACGTGTCAATGGTTTTTTAAGATGTTGTTCCTTTTGCAATCAAATAACTCCATGATTTAGGTATCCTGAACGTATCTATACGATATCGACATTGTTCCCGTACTTTCAAATTCCATTAAAACAATTTGCATAGAAATAAGTGGCATTAAAGAATGTCTAATTAAACTATAATATATTGAAACACAAATGCATGGTTAACATATTATTTTTAAACCTTAACACACTTAGTCACTTAACAAACTTATAATGATATACAAAGTGTGAAATAACAGCTGCAAACATTGATAAACATTAACTTTACTTCTTATGATAACTACCATCTTTTGATCTTACTTTCTTACCCACTTTTAATTGCTTTAAGGGTTATGCCGTCTTTCGACAGTGTGGTGTCCTTGCTTTGTCAGAGAGAGACAACATTCCAAACGTCGGCAATATCCTGTACGTCATGCCTATATGAACTTTGCTTTGAAAGTAGTTTATATAACGTAGTTCAAATCCTTAAGAGTAAGGTATCCAAGTATCAATAACATGTCTGTATTTAAGTTACATTAATACGTGCCTTGAAGGGTTACAGACATGTAATTAATAATGGTGGAATGATTTTCAAAACATTCCCTTACTTAAGTCACATGAATCAAATTCAAGATGAACGTAACCCAGGTACCTGGAAGTAATCAAGTTTAGACAGGATTTCTGCTGCACCATTTTTGATCTACGCTTGCTTGTCTCATTTACCTTACCTGAATTCTGCGCCCTTGCTCAACACTTTTGAACTCTCCTTGAATCTTAAACTGTACACCATAAAATTATGTTTTTTCCTGCTACTTTCACGGTTAAAATAGAGACTGTTTTGTGCTTAAATTTGTTGATGAAACTGCATGTCACCAAACAGTCCCGTGTGTGAATTAACTGGTTACAATTCCTCCCTATGTTCGTTAAGTTTGTCTAAAGTATCAAAGACAAAAGACGACTTATGCCACTAAAATACACAATATATCACTTTCACACAATTTCACCTCGGCCATAACAAATTCATGATGATCTACGATGTGCATTGTCAAAAGTCAAAAATATTTATACAAATACACAAAACAATAATTAGGGCTTATGAAAATGACAGTATCATATACCTCTATACATTATTCTACTGTACAAAATATTCAATATATATGTTTTCTTTTCATATTTCGTTTTTCTTTTCTTATAAAACACAATATTTACTTATATGAAATGCACACTGTACAATATTCAATGTATGTAGATTACAATTTTTTCTATACTTGTGAGTTTTATTTACAACAGCTGTATGAAATTAATAGCTCTTATTCAGTCCGGGTAAAACTTCAGATTTGAAACAAGTTAGAACTGTTTCCAGATCGGGAACATTTTACCAAGATAAGATAACGACTTTAGGTTGTTTGACCCTGTCTAGGTTTTTAGAGGTCAAGATATGTGTTTCCCCTTTCCTTAGTATAGATATCGTTAGCTAAACATCTGTCGTGAGGTTTTGAAAATACGTAGTAAGGTTATGTGTTAATGACAACAATATGATTATTTAGATCATGTAATCAATTAATGCAATAATTGCAGACACTTTTGAAAACAGATTGTGACATAACCGATCTTCAAACAGCAATTGCACAAACATTACACATTTTATTAGGCCAAAAGCAGGATTAAAATTAAAAGCTGAAACATATAGCTGTAATATTTTAACCGGACTACCAGTTAAGGCTCCGTTCCAAATCTGTTTTTTTGCCCGGACTGTTGTTTGCTTCAAATTATTTTTGTATACCTAACATATCAAATATTCACAGTATCATAAACAATGGAGGGCCTAGAGCGTGGGTTATTTCATTTTAACTTGCCTTTGCACATACTGAAAAAAAAATCAAAACTTTTTAAAGAAGTCTAAACGTCAGTTTCGGTATACGAGCGGCTTAATGCTATCTTCACTGCTAATTATCAGGAACATCGCCACCCAGTTAGCACCGTTGCACCACTGTTCACAAAACTCATTTCCTTCAAAGTTGTAGTGTGAGTATGTTATGATTTGTCCCCCAATTAATTGAGTGACAGTATGTATTTGTCGGTATCATGAAAATAAATAATAATCACGATGTTAAAGCCGGGATTGTGACGACCATCGTGATGGCAATAGCGGAACAAAACGTTGTTCATTTGTTGTGGAGCTTTAGAGCAACATGTGATCGGTTTTCTGTTATATAAAACGTTAAGCAAAAGAAATTGCAAGGTTCAGTATCAGTATATCCCGCCCATTTATCAAATGCTTTTGATTTCTTAACCAATTTTAATTAATTTCAAAACAAGCACTTTCTTAAACTGTGTTAAGTTTTTTGTGTGAATACAGAATGATACTTTTCATTTGCAAAAAAAAAACCATTTTGTTCATGATTTTATATTTATTTGCAAGCTGGAACAATAAACAATAATAGTGCTAACCGGGTGAATTGTTAAAAGACAACACTAACGTGGCCCATAATTACGTAATATTTTTGTTTAGTATGTAAAGCTGTATGTGGCAACAGGAGGGACGTTATACTCTGAGTTATCTTATCTCTGGAAATCAAAACCGTCGTTCATAAAATAAGAACGCAAACCTGGTATTGACGTGGCGTAACACTCTTATATTACTCTAGGTACCCTAGATCTTTATTCTGTTGAAATTCATGTTGGCTGTTGGTCGTCAACGTAGGTTTCTAAAATCAACGTACAATACATCTAATGCAACGATTTTCCTGCGTTCTTATGTAATACATGGACAAATTAGGGTTCGTCTTTACTACCAACAAAACGTCAGAGTACGAAATCATCTTTTCAAGCTCCACAAAGGACAGTGAACTAGTATAACTTCTGGCTGGTTAAATTGAAAACTTCTATACTTAATTGTTCATGACCAAGGGGTATATGTCGGATGTCGCTAGTGTTGACTTTGAGTTATCAGACAAAAAATATAATAAATGCTTATGATGTATTATTAATAGTTCAGATACATCAAAGAATTGTCAGATATCTTGAACCAGGTGTCCGATTGTGAAGTGGGAAAAGTCTAGCATATTTAATTGAAAATTAACACATGTTGAATAATCATAATTTACAATTGCCTACATGCGATTCATGATGTCAAATAACGATACGGCGATACTACCGTATGTATGTATGTTACCGCCATAAGTATGTGAAACAGTAATGATTGCATGGCAACGACTTTCTCGTGACACCATGTAAGTTGGAATGGAATCTAGATGACATACATATCTGATAAAAGCAACTGGACTGGAGTTAAAATAAATGTATTAGCCTGTTCAGGCAAACCAAGTATTCGAACTATAAAATCATATCCCATGTTCGCATTCTATGTTTAACCGGATACATGTCTGTCATTTTCTTCAAGATCATCAATACATATCACTGTATTTCTACATCTCGGAAGTAAGTATCTCAGATACGGTAGTATCTGGACTCTTAGAGACAAGAAGCCAATTAGTTTTTTTCTCAAAATGTAAGATTTGTGCCTCAGCTGAGATATGGATTATACCCCGGGTGCTACAATAATTATAATGATTTCTTACAAAATGCTCATCTTGTTCATACTTATTCTTCTGCTGAGAGTTTCTTTGCTTTTCACACTGAAATTGACCACCATTTTGTCACATACACCGCAAGAAAAGCTCGCGCAGACAGAATTTTATGTACAAAGTTTTATACAACAGCACCGTAGGTTATAACCTTCGTGGAAGTCGGTTCACTGTAGAAAGAGAGACAACAACACAAACAAAAATATATTATAAACATATAATTAATAAATTTGGATTTAATTGATACAGCTACATTACTTTACAGATCTGTTTCGTAAGGACCTCACTCATCAGAAGCACATAGTGATATGAGATATTTACAAAATATACACACTCTACCCATCATGGTGTCACATGA
>JAUMTS010733560.1:0-11858 GCA_032273385.1 Ophiopholis aculeata | reverse complement strand
TGCGTTTCAATTTTGTACAACAATCCCCTATTATTCTAAACAATTTGTTTTAACACTGTCTTGTTCCGAGTCTTGTGTCATTATTATTCTTTGGTGAGAAGTGTCGTGATTGTATAAACTGTAGTTGGTTATCAACAAAGATATTCGTTCCCTTAAGGGTTCTGAGCAATGAAAAAAGGAATCATTGCCCGACTAGGAATTGACCTATAGACCTCTCGATTATTAAAATCGGCATTTGGTTATCACAAAAACATTACTTTTTCAGTTCAGTTGGTTTATTTGTTTCCATCTCTACAACAATAACAAATACAATAATAAAGAAGATATAATATTGTATATAGTTAAACGAGATGTGGATGCCATCTAAAACGCAGGGCGTGAGGAAGATGGCATCCATAGAGTAACATAGTTACACTGTTTACATGAATTAAATGTACATTAAACGAGCTTCCCTTGAGGTGGCTGAGCAATGAAAATATGCACGACCTTAAACAGGAATTGAACCCAATTTGTTTTATCTAGTTATGTTGTTACAAGGAATCAATGTTTTATATATTGCTTTTTATAACTATAAAGGCATACACATTTATTACAGTAAACGATTCGCTGGATTTACATTTGCTGTTAAATGCAAATACGAGTTAATAATTTGACGTTCAAAATGCATATTTCATACAAATTCTCTACGGTTACGCCTAGACTCAGGCGCTTCAGTCCCTATGCATGTTGTCGCCAGTAGAGGGCTCAAACATATATATCAATAGCCACATTGATCGACAGCTAACGCGTCGTTGGTTGGAGTCTGTTAAGGATTCAGCCTACGGTTACGCCTCTGGTTGATGTTATGCACTTGTTAAAGTAAACCCCGAAGTCGTGCACAACAATGTTTCATACTTTCACAGAATCTCCTGACGGAGAAACTGAAATTCGAAGTCGTGTGTTCTCAATCTTGAAACTAAATTATCAAACATGTTTACATGAGATTATATAAAACTTAATCATCCAAGTACAAACGTTGTTCACAATAATCGGCTTAGAATCATGCTATATTTCGAATGGCCTAAATAGATTGATTTAAAATTCACGCATGACCATTTTTAATTTGGTGTTAAATAAAGTTTCACCACAAAAGGCTAGATGGCTGCATGAGGTGGCCGAGCGGTCTAAGGCGCTGAACAAAACGTCGATCCGGAGGACAGTGCAAGCCAGGGTGTGGTGGTTCGAGTCCACCAAAGGGCAACAAACTTTCAAAACATTGGTCTTGTGTTTCCTTAAAAAATCGTGATATGTAGGTGTTGTGTAGGTCGAAAAGAGTAGGGGATCATCCCGGGTCTGTTATCAGCACCCAATCCTTGGTTCCAGGATAAAGTTAGCGACATGCGAATAAATTCGCCCTGCTGACTATAAATTCAGAAGGTTCAGAAGGTTTATCATTCAGTCGCTACGAAAAAAAGTATGTCACGTTCATTATGAAATGTAAGAATGGCTGAAAAACAACGAATTGAAAACTAGCCGTGTATGTTTGGTAGACAGTAATTTAAGTCGTCTCAACTGTATAGTCCAGACTAACTGCGTTTACGATTGCAGTAAAGCTCACTAAATTATAATTTTCTGGAGTGCTATTATGATTTCAGCACGGAATTTAACGCTCAGATTAGGTTTGCCCATGTTGAAAACATTACAGCAAAAATCGTAAATGTAAATGCTAGCAAAGAAATTCACTGCTCTCATAACTTAACAAAGCCATTTGTTTTTGAAATATTCTAGAATTAAGTCAATTGATGGAATTTGTTTTATTTAAATCGTTATTTTAAGCAGAAATCTGCTGTTCCAAAGTACAATTATCCTCTATGTAAGTATAGTATTGACGCTAGAAGAAATTTAATCAGATTTATGCAATCTAATTGAATTTGTGTAATTTCTGCTTAATCTACCGAAACAACTTTAAAACAACAGAACAAGAATGACAAAAACTTAAAACAACAGAACAAAAAAACCAAAACAAACCAAAAAAAACAACAAACAAACAAAACATTTATTATAATATAAATATTTAATAATTTAGTAGTTCTAAAAGTATAAACGTAACAGGAAAATAAATATTATTTCACATTTGCTACCGTAGTCCCAGGCCATCACCTTTTATACTTGAGAAGAATACACACCAGATATGTTTTTCTAAGATGACGTACAGCAACAGATACAACGTCATGTTGTCGCGAGACCCCAATGTTTACAAAGCAACGATTAAATGCCTGAAGTAACCTACAACTGACTTTTAAAATAATCCTCAAGGGGTGATGTACACGTGATTAACAAGTGGTTTAAAACAAAAACGTTCAAATTAAAATAATATGAAAATACGCTCTTTTGCCTTTAAAGGCTTTTGTTTAAAATCACTTCCATGTTATGACTTGGGGCAGTCACTTCGAATTGTCTTTACAAATATACGGCTATACTTTCATGTTCCCCTTTTGTATATGTGTAAGTTGATAAATAAACATACGTAAGGGTGAATGAACAAATTGAAAATATGTGACAAAATTAATGTTGTCATTTCAGAGTTAAAATATTATGAAACAGGTGCAGTTTTTGAAAAGAAGTAAGTGTTAACATCCACGATGTCATTTTAAACAATTTAGTGTTTCAATTTATTGGAAAATAACAGATGTGTATTTATTTATTAATGTGTAGATATTATCTGTTCATTTTATATTCTCATAACAACCGTAGAAACATTAAAGTTGTTTTTTCTTTGCACCAATGATTTCGGGCGTTTGCTTATCTTTTTGTATTTTCAGCCATTTACAAACGAGGTTGTGATTATAAGCCCTAACATACGTGTAATTTCCTTAAGAATTATCACTTTGAAGCTGACGGTGAAACTGACATAGAAATTGTTCACTTTTAAGTACAACAAATTAGTATTGATACTTGTCGACTCAAATCATTGTTGCCTCTGATTTTTTAAAACCATTTAACTACATTGTGAGGAGAAAAATTCGATGACTGTAAGCTGTAAGCCATCTTTTTAGACCACAGACAACACCTTTTGAAGAATACACTGATCAAAAAGGTAAACGATTACATAAAAAAAGTAATTTCAGAAATTTGCGTAAAACACAGGTCTCCAAAGCCCCTCCTCTTTTGGTCTATTTTTGTCGCCGCAACTTTTATAAAAAATAATTACCGGGGAAATCTTATATGTGAAGGCTTGTATATGAATTACGTTGCAGTACTGCAAGTACGACAACAAAGGCAGTTGTTGCTCTTAATATACAGTCAAGATTTTGTCAAAAACGAGGACATATTAGTCGCTGGTGTTGTATTAATTCATAAAGTGCTGACTTACACATTAAAGGTTTCTACTGTTGCTTTTCATATGCAGTGCGATATATTGTCCAATGCTGATGTTGTATTAATGTTTCACTTAACGAGACCTTGAGGGGAAATACTACTCTTAAAATGCAAACGAGACTTCAAGTGCTCTTAGTGACATCCTTGCCAACCACAAGTACATGGATTACTTTACCAGTTACAGATACATACGTTTACAACGCATCTAAAACATTTTTACTCATGAACTACAAATGATGGTTGAAAATGTGTGCAGAGAACGAAAAAACAAATTAGTATTATTTCCCCCTTTTTAAACAACAAATAATTGTCTAACCAATATTAATAAAACATTGCTGTTTGATACCGCAATGCAACTTCCTACAAAATTGCCGCCGCAAAAAAATAAAATATCGAACATTTATGAAGGGGTTTAGCTGTGTGTGCTAGTTTTCCATTGAAATATCACAAATTGCAATAAATAAAGGCTACAGATGTGAAGTTATTGTCATATTGAAAGGTTTTATATTACACTTTGTTATCTTAAATTTCTTGATCGTAAGATTGATAAATTGCCAGTACAAAACATTGAAAAATAAACAAGAATCTTTGATAATATCCAAAGAGTACTTCATAAAGAGCCTTGCATTAGTAAACCGTTTGCTGTTGTTTTATAGAAACTATTAGTTAAATTCAAGTTTTAATTCATAACAAAAGGGGAGGAAATTAACTCAGCATATAGTTTAGTGGTATAGGTATTTTGCTCTCTCTTTAGACTTTAATTTCACCAATTTGGCAAAAGTTGAATTTTTTAAATATATATATAAGTTTACTTCTGATCTCTGCTTCACATTTTGAAAATAAAGATGTCATGGATATTATATGAAAATAATCTAGATATACCTACATGCAATAGCAGATTTGTTGGGACAGAAGAACGCATATTTGGGATTGTGGCTTTAAAAAAAATGATTTAAATATAGTAACATGTGAGCCTCCTCTGGTTACTGTCAGCGACTGATGTTGTTGTTCCTACAGTCATTATATCAAGGGCAGCTAGGTGAGTACATGGTAATTCCACACAAAGTACACTCGATATACACACAAATATATCAAAAATTTTTCTAGCAGGAAGAAGAATACAATTATGAATCAAATATTGATAATAAACATCAACGTTTCTAGCAAGTTTCAAAGACCTAACTGTATTTACAATAAAAGGGTACTTCATTATCTTCCCTAAACAAAATATACCAAGATACGCTTACATTTGTAAACATACCTTTGAAACATAGACTTCCACGGATGCACAGTTTTGGCTTCTATCTTTTTATTTAAAAGTGAAAAGCTTATTAGACATAAAGATAAATACAAAGGATTTAAAACTTTAGAATACGGTACATACAAAAATTACAAAGTATAGACCTTCTGGAAAGGCAGCCGTTACTCTGAGTTTCACCGAGTACCCTCACTTACGATCATAGGGTATCGGATCATCAGACGGATGCTGGTATGTTGGTATGTGGGTCGAGTGTTGGAGTTAGCAGAATGTAAGTATATACATTCTGTGGTGCCACAAACCAGTGCATTCCCAGAAAAAGGTCCGTACTGTAATAAAAAAAATAGTCAGAGAGTGCTCAACTACTTCAAGAAGTGGGGCGTAATACAACATTATTTTCAGTTAGACTATCTTTGGAATTGAAAGTGCTCAAACCCATTACAGGTGAGCGTAATACACAAATTACAAAGTATAGACCTTCTGGAAAGGCAGTCGTTACTATGAGTTTCACCGAGTACGGTACATATATATAAATATATATATATAAATGCGCAAATAGAGTCTTTGTGGACAGTTTAACAAAAATGGCTTAATTTGCTAAAACTGGCGTAGATTTGGATAACAGTGACCAAATCAAAATTTGTTTTCTTTGTAAAGCTTATGTAATAATTTTTGGTCGTCACCTTTAAAGGATTTGAATAAGCTTGCGGATTTCTCTTTACAAAATCTCAAACTTGAGTGGCTACTTTATTTTGAAACACACTATACAAAAATAAAGACACTAAGGAAATCATCAACAAATTGTTAGAGGCCATGTATAATAACTTGTCTCATGTGTTGATAGTGTATTCGTCTGAAAATTTTGGTCGCAGCAAAGTAACAAAGGCACATTTTCATTCACAGAGTAAACAATAACCCTAAGATAAAAACAAATAAAAGCGTTGCAATTAATTAAATAAGTTCTGAATTCAGATCAAATAAATGCTTTTCAGATAATTATAGTTTCTCTCAGGAATCTAGATCACTTTGTCCTGCACTTACAACCGGCAAATCTTTTGTTGGATGATGATGTGACGTCACAACTGGGCCCGGTGGCACTCGGATTTGGTATGGACGGGGATGTACCGCTGGAGACTCAAAACCCATACATGTCAATGCTTTTATTTTCATCGAAGGATTATTGTTTATTTTTTGAATGAAAATGTGCCTTTGTTACCTTGCTGCGAACACATTTCAGACAAATACCCTTACTAAATGACCCTTTGAACGATCCTGATGAAATCCAGTGCAACATTCACATAAATTTTGCTATTGACTTGATTAAATTGGCTATTTCTTGATTAAACCCCCTGAGCAGATTTAAAGAACATTTTGGCAAGAGTGATAAGTAATTGAGTGTGTTACAACAATAGTTGAACAAGGATTTAGATTAAAGGGGGTTATGCCGATTTTTAAACATTTTTTTTTACTTCCCACTGGTTGACCTTGACCCCTGAAACATATTTTGTAAAGTTTCACTCCAAGATGGTCACTTGTTCACCCTACAGGGACAAAAGTATGAATGTAATACTTGCAAGACTTGGGATAAGTCTACTATAAGTTACAAAATAAATCCGTTTAGACTGTTATATTGGTTAACCAAAAATACCCACAATTTCTGCAATAACTCAAAAAGTACAATGAATATGAAGATGAAATTTTGGGAAGATAATGAGAAAAATATGAACTTTCTGTTGGCATCAAAATCAGCAATACTTCTGCGTGAACCCAGTGGGGTGCCAAAAGATCGGCATAAGGACCTTTAAATGGCATATTACAAGTCTTTGTGCACGGAAAGAAATTTACTGACTCAAAAACAATTTTGAAATGACTTGCTGGACCAATAAAACAATTTGTAAATTGGATTTACTAATAATGAAAATTGATTGAATGCTGTAAGTCAGTAGTGACTATAAACTTAAAAACTAAATATTTGTGTGGTTATTAAGCAAATAGACTTTTGTGTCAGGTAATGGCAATTTTGAGATATTATATGTAATAAATAGGCCACTTGTGAATCAAATTTTCAGGAAACTTTGCCAAGTCGTTATCTGGCCTTGATACCATGTATTGAGTCAAATTTCAGACTTCTGCTCCACGACGTGAGTCTTTAGAGTTGGGTAAATGTTCACAAGAGAAATGCCGTCCTTCGAAAGGGGACTTTAAGCCGTCGATCCCATGTTCTTAAGATTAATACCTGTGCATGAATCACAGTCAGTGTTGCAAGAGTAGGGCGATAAACCCCTGACTAATCCCAACCCCGTTTCTGGTCAATAATTCTGGACTTCACTGGATACTCACTCGGTGAGGTATGCACGATATAACTGAAGAAGAAGAAGACAGAGCTGGGTTATATCTCAAAATCTATCTTCTGTACAATAACCTTTATGCAATTATCTGCATCTGAAAGTAAAAGCAATTGCCTCTGAAGAAGATAATACACTGTATTTTATTCCTGTGGAGCAGGCCTGAAAATACTTTAAAATTTTAGGGATATTTTTGAAGAAAATTTGCCCCGTAATGCCATTATTTGGGCTACTTTGAACATTATACATATAATTTATGTTGTTTGTTGTACTATAAATAATAGTACTGGGGAAGTGGGTTAGCACAGCGGTATACAACCTCGCCTTGCACTACTAAGGTCCCGGGTTAGAATCCGTGCACAGCCGTGACTTTATATGCATTTGGTTTCCCGATCTACAGGGGCGTATCTAGGGGGGGCACAGGGGGCCAGGGCCCCCCGGGGTCACCAAAGGGGCGCCAAAAAAGATAGAAAAAAAGGTAATTTCAGGGTCCCCAAATTGGAAAAAAGCACCCTCACCCCCCACTCGTCAATTAACTTTGCTCCAGGGCGCCAAAAAATTAACTTTGCTCCAGGGCGCCAAATGAATGACTCACTTGGCCCCCCGGGTGGCGACCTCCTGGATACGCCCCTGCCCACGGTCACTGAAAGGACACGGGTTTATTTACTTAATCAAGTACCTTTTACAGCGTTCGTGAACTCACTGACATGTTTTATTCATATTCACTGGACGAACTGCTTGATGCACGCCTGGTTTGTTTCAAAGTTAGTTTTGTCCATATGGTTAACCCTTGCAATTCCCCTGGCAAATTTCTTATAGAGAAATGAGAACATACAAATTCTTGATGGAAGCATATTTAATTGTTATGTAGTATGCTCGATGATTTAAGGATCTTAATTTCAAAACGTATGAGATTTTCTACAACAATCGAATGTCCTTCGATATACTTATAACATTACAAGTGTGTCAAATAAACGTCCCCCCTGAAAAAGTATCAACATATTTGGGAAAAGATTTTGGAAGATGTTTGTGTTAGGAGGAGTTAACAAGTGTACCATTAAGAATCGATTACGGTAGTTATACTTCAAAACATTCAATAAAACTGTATTTTCTATATATAATCATTGTTTTATTAAAATTGAGATAAACAAATCCCCTTTATTGTTTCTTATGGGACAACTTTCCGGAAACTTGGATGAATGTAGAAAAGTCTGAACCCGGAACAACGTTACAACCTTTGTCAGGCCATAGACCATATATGGTCTATGGTCAGGCATACCGGAAATCAGTAATGGTAACCTGTGCCTTATTTAAGATATTTACTTTGACTTCAATAATAACATGTCTGGAATTCCCATACAAGTTACTACCTGTGTGTTCAACCTAGCAGAAATTCTATGAATAATTGATGAACAATTTCACCTGCAATTACGACTTAAAGGCATAGCACATTAACATTAAGTTGAAACCTGCGACATACATGTAAGACATCTTTGTCGCGGTACATCCGTTCAAGAATATATCAATATTTTTACATTCTTGAGTATCCAAAACGAAAAGAAAATAATCTTTATAAATGTACAATTTGGTTACCAAACTGCACATGTTAAATACTAATTATATCGGTTATAAGTGCTTAACTAATTTGGCAGAGATTATTTTGAGTTCTTAAACGTACGTATGTTCTAATAGTTGATTGATCAGTTCTGAAGAGAATTGTGAAAAAGTTGGTCTTGAATACCCGTAAGTGGAAAAGTAGTGTTTTCAGGAGAAGACATTTTGTCCAAATATGACCAAAATGAAGGGGCTTTCCTGGGCTGTTTGATAGCTATGTTATAGCAATGCTACTCATTGTTGGTGTTACTATCAGATTTTTATGATAATGGTACGATAAAGCCATTTACACCGTTCTCGGATATGCTAATTATAACAAGGTGTGTATGACTACTCTTCCCGCGAGGCTACATGTCGTGAGCTGCCAGGCGTTGTGAACTCTTGCCATCCTGTGTTTCTCAGAGAAAACCTGACGACTTGACACATTTGTGTGGCCGATGAAACTGTTAGAAAAATGAGGCACCTTTTTTCACTGAATTTTGAGTAGCAAACAATTTTATCACAAGTTACACATAGCATTAACTAAAATGTACTCATAAATAGATAAGCCCAATTCTTTTTGTAGGAAATTACTGGCGCTTAGCGACCAAAAAGTGGGCTTGTAAGTGGTTTTCAAAGATTCACCTTTTCTTTTAAAATGCGTTTTGCATAGGATTTTTACCAATATCTTCTGATATAATTTTTTTCTTCATTTTTTCATTTGGCCTTATGATATATAAACACAGTTTGTAAAAAAATACAATTAAAAACAGTTTGTAAAAAAATACAATTTGTTATTATGACAGGAATTACAAAATGTAAACCTTGTAATACAAAATTTGCAGTAGTGTTCAAATATCAAATAATAAAGTTATATAATTCTTCCTTAGAAAGCATGTACAAATATAGAAACATGATACATGATGATTAAACGATAAATATAATGCAAAATAGTCCAATTGTTCTAATGAACTCGAATACCCTAAGGGAGAGATTACTGAATTTAATGTCAATCGACGAGCTTGTAATTTATTTCTGATCATGATAGATTATTACATCTAATTATGTTCCCTCCGAAATCTTAAGTATGCCAAAAGTATGTTGCAGTCGATTTTGTCTTGCTTGTTTTATCTAGGAATAGTATGTACATCTTGTTCCAACAACCTGTTGTTTACAAATATATATAGTACGCTGTATTGCATACATAGCTCCATCCTGATAGGTATTACACAATTTCACAGACTTGAATGTTACTGCCAAAGCTAGCTACAAGCGACAATTGCATTTCAATTTGAACATCGAACATTTATTAGATTCATGCAGTCAGGGGAAGTTAGAAATTTCACAATTGCTGCATTATTTATTGAACAAAAATACGTATAATTGTGATTTCATATGTTGGCACTCATTTTGGTATTAACAGAAAGAGGAGAACTAGAGTTACCCATTGGTATCAAAATCAGAGTTATCATCAGATTAACATGTAGATATCTTTGATAATTAATGGGAAATTTTGTTACACGATAAAATCAAAATATCTATTGTCTTTTTTTAGCATTTGTGGCACACTTTGTTATATGAAAAATGAACAAATGTTTTATAAAACACTACATTTTGAAACATCATAAAGCTGAAGATATCTTTTATCATTTATGGCTTACTTTGTTATATGAAAAATTTAACGTATATTGTATCATGTATGGCCCACTTTATTACATGAAAAAATGAAGACACGTTCGTGCCTATTCTTGATCGGAGATTCATTTGCCGCCTCGTAAAGAAAACGGATATATTGGCTTAATCATGTTAACCAAGTACCCTTCCAGTGTTCGTGACTCACTGTCATGTTTCATTCATATACACCGGACGACTGGCTTGTTACACAGCTTTTCTTCCTTATCATTAACTCTTCCTTCCAAATCTCTTACAGAGATATATACATGATATAGGAGAACATTTGCAATTTCTTGATGGAGAGCACTGTTAGTTGTAGTATGCCCGATGATACTCTTGATATTTTCTCCAACAACCATTTTTTAGACTGAGGAGACAAGGGTAATTAATCCTATATCATTATACATCAGGTCAAAATGCAACACTCTGTTCTCAATAACACTAGACGGTCTGCTTGTTTGCGCGACTGAATTCCTACAATATTTTTTCCTTTAACCTTTGCAAATCTCTTACAGAGATTGAATAGGAAAAAATACAATTTCTTGGTGGAAAGTATTGACCTTAAAAATTACGTACAAACAATCCCTTTTAATTAATTGTTTCTGATGTGAAAAAAAAATCTCCAGAAAAAAATCAACTGGCATTTGAAGATCAACGTTGCTAGCGTCGCTGGTTGTCAAGGTAAATCACTGTAAACTCCAGTGATAAACATGGCAGCAGTGGTTGTTGAGCCGTTATCGTAAGTGAATTTCAATTGGATCAGATTTTATGAACAATAATTACTTTGTGTAACAATCGTGTCTGTAATTTTTAATTTCATTTTGTAGACATTAATGATCAACCTATTTACTGATTTGAACTTTGACAATTTATTTTGTTCTGCTGCTTTTTAATTATTATTTTCTCTTATTATTATATGACCCAGTTATTATCCAATGTATAATTGTAGGAGGCGATTCGTCATTTCATCAGTTAGGATTTTCTAAAATTGTTGTAACTTCTTCTTTTGATAAAAACACAATAACCAAAACCAAAACTAATTCTTTGAGAAACTGAGCTATATTACCAACAGATGTTATAACGCTCATTTCATAATTGATCTTGTTTAATTTGAGCCAACATAAACTATTATTTAAACAGTAGGGGTGTGTTGTTTTTAAAACAGCCCGGTAAAACAGACAGTGTACAAGTACTCAATGTTTTCACTTTGCATGACAAAATTGTTTCCGGAGAAGCACTGTCTTCGAAAAAAACCAACGTTTTTGCGGGTTTTGCGTATACTGTTTGTAATGAGAAAACAAGTTTTTCAAATCAAGATATTATATATTTCATGAACACATTTAATTTATCAAAGGTGTTATTGATATTATTAGTTCTCAATCCTACGGTTGAGGATGAATCCCATAAATTCCTTGTTTCCCTTATTACATTTCGCAACAAGTCCTCCGATATTTTTGTTTACCTTCATTCCAAAATCTCCACCGCCCTGGAAAATATCGATTCTTCTGTAATTCGCAATGAATATAAAATCCAAGTTTATACTCGCTATTTCTTGCCATCACTTCGTTATCATTTGACAGTCAACGATCTCTGCTCTACTCATTTAAAGGCGCTGGACGCCACTTGTAAAC
>JAUMTS010733449.1:0-11864 GCA_032273385.1 Ophiopholis aculeata | reverse complement strand
TATAAACTGTTTTAAATGAGTGACATAAGTCTTTAAAAAAAGACTGCCTCTCAAGTCAAACAATTTATTGGTGCCGCGGATCTTTGCGGCTTTGACTATTTCTCAGTCAAACATGAACAGTTTATTGGTACCACGGATGTTTGCGGCTTTGACTATTTCTCAGTCAAACATGAACAGTTTATTGGTACCATGGATGTTTGCGGCTTTGCATATGTCTCAGTCAAACATGAACAGTTTATGGCTGCCACGGATCTTAATAGCTTTAACTATTTCTTAGTTAATGAATGTTTATCTTTCAAACTGTTTTAAAATGAGCCAAGCAAAACAATTTATTGGTACCACGAAACTTTGCGGCTTTGACTATTTCTCAGTCAAAAATGAACAGTTAATGGGTGCCACGGATCTTTGCGGCTTTGAATATTTCTCAATCAAAAATGAACAGTTAATAGGTGTCACGGATATTTGCGGCTTTGCATGTGTCTTAGTCAAAAATGAACAGTTTATGAGTGCCATGGATCTTTGCGGCTTTGATTATTTGTCTATCAAAAATAAACAGTCTATCGGTGTGACGGATGATAACGGCTTTGACTATTTCTCAGTTAATGAATGTTTCTCTATCAAACTGTTTTAACATGAGTGACATAATTCTTTAAAAAAAGACTGTCTCACAAGTTCAACAATTGATTGGTGCCACGGATGTTTGCGGCTTTGACTATTTCTCAGTTAATAAATGTTTCTCTTTTAAACTGTTTTAACATGAGTGACATAAGTCTTTAAAAAAGGACTGTCTCCCAAGTCAAACAATTTATTGGTGCCACGGATCTTTGCGGCTTCGACTATTTCTCAGTCAAATATGAACAGTTAATGGGCGCCACGGATCTTTGCGGCTTTGATTATTTCACAGTCAAACATAAACTGTTTATGGGTGCAATGGATCTTTGCGGCTTTGTCTCTTCTCAGTTAATACATGTTTCTTTATCAGATTGTTTTAAAATGAGTGACATAAGTCTTTGAAAAAAGACTGTCTCTCAAGTAAATCAATTGATTGGTGTAACGGATCTTTGCGGCTTTTACTATTTCTCAGTCAAAAATAAAAAGTTCATGGGTGCCGCGGATCTTTGCGGCTTTGACTATTTCTCAGTCAAATATGAACAGTTTGTGCGTGCGACAGATCTTTGCGGCTCTGACTATTTATCAGCTAAATATGATCAGTTTGTGCGTGCGACAGATCTTTGCGGCTTTGATTATTTCTCAGTTAAACATGAAGAGTTATAGGTGCCACATATCTTGGCAGTTATGGCTTTTTTAAGTTAACAATAAACAGTTTATGGGTGCCATGCATCTTTGTGCCTTGACTATTTCTCAGTCAAAAATGGATAGTTTATGGGTGTTATCGGTCTTTCCAAAAGTTCGTGAGTGCCATAGCATGTCTTTGCAGCATTCTCAGTTAACAGTTTTTGAGTACGATATGTCTTTGCATAACTGATTGTTTCTCGGACAATCAGTTCGGACTGTTTCTGGTTTTGTTGTCAATGTGCCGTAGGTCTTTCAGCACAAACTGTTTCTGTTAATCAGTTCACGGGTGCTATAAGTCTTTGCAGCACATACTATACCAGTTCACGTGTGCCATATGTCTAGTAGCACTGACTGTTTCTGTCAAACAGTTCACGGGTGCTATAAGTCTTTGCAGCACATACTTTACCAGTTCACGGGTGCCATGTGTGTCTATTAGCACTGCCTGTTTCAGTGAAACAGTTCACGGGTGTCATAGGTCTAGTAGCACTGTCTGTTTCTGTCAAACAGTTGACGGTTTGGTTAACACAGGTTTTTGTAGCACTGTTTCTCAGTCAAACTGTTCGTAGGTACCATGTGTTTTGACAAAACTTACTGTTTCTAAATCAACATCAAAACTACAGATAGGTCTGTCATAAGCGATGCCACCGGCTAACCAATTCATAAAACAAGTTTTAGACTGCACTGGTAAATCATGAATGTTATAGACCGGTGCGGCATAAATAGTTTGCATATAAAACATAAAAAACAATTATACATAAATATAATAAACATGATAAATAACTTGATAATCAAAAGAACGTGGCTAAGGGCAACATAAGGCTGTGACGTATTTAGTGCTTCATAGTCTAAGTCCCTTTTCATCACATATAGTTAAAAGGAATAAATCGTATTTCGAAAACGAACAAGTCCAAATACGTCACAACCTTCCGTTGCCTTTAGATATTTTCTTTAAGACCATATACCTAGTGAAACATTTTCCATTTGAGATACCTGCAGTAAGAGACAAATCTCTTACGTAATGACGTCTTCACGTTTGTCTCCGACTCGGTCTTTTGAACTCCATTGTCAATAAATGTAACATGCTGACCTGTACCAGGCTGTTGTAATTGAATAGCTATTGGTCCCTCTTCAGTCTTTTCCGCTTGAAGGATTTTCGGAAGATCTTCGATAGCTTCTTCGGTAGATGATGCACTGTGATAACTCCTAATATCCGTAAGGCTGTCAAATGACCAGAGAGATTCCACACTGCTGGTGTCGTCGTCGTCGCTGCCATCATGTTCCCAGCATTTGATAACTGTCGGCGATGGAAGGCGTTCCAGGGCATCTGCAATTCCAAGACCTTCAATTCCAAGAAGGTCACCATGATGCAAAAGTCGTTTCTCCCGTCGTTTCTTCCTCCTACCGTCACCTCGATCTGGACCTTTTGGCCTCTTGCTTTTGCGCTTCTTAGGCATGTAGTAGGTGACACTCTCAAGGCCATCGGATGAATTATCTACTTCACCTATATTTGGCAATACCTTCGGAATGTTGACTACTATTGGAACTGATCCAGGTAGCTGGTAATCTGCATATTGATGACCTTCCTCCGGTGTACGAAGACTGCCTGACCTGAACACTTTAACGGGAACTTCTCCTGATAGTACAGCAAGGTCTATTGCAGAAGGAGTGATCTTATCTTCTTGCAGTTGACGTAGACCGCTTATAAGGCTTTTTGTTCCCTGAATAGGTATCTTACCAGTGTCTCTAGATGGGAGAATGACCCGCTTGTCTTCTTGACAAAGTCCGATGTTCAGACTCTTTCCTGCTTTAATAGTCACAACTCTAGGATCCGATGAGGGCACACGGCATTTGACAGATGCAGCCTTTTTTCGGGTCTGTAGCAGAGATAAACAAAAACATCACGTAAGACAAGAGACAAGATAGGTCTAATAAAACGAGGTAAGGCCTGGGCACATTGTCTATCTTTTGTAATGTTAATGGCTCTCTTTCATTCATGTACTTTCAGATGAAATTACCTTACATAACATTACTACAAATACCCATGATCTTGAAACCCCCGAAATCTAATTTACGGGGAAATCTCAATTAGTTTAGGAGCAATGGTTATTGGTTAGGACAAAGTGTTTGGAAATCAAGGCCCGTACAAGTAGGCCTTTTACCTAGTCCATGTAAAAGGGCAGACTATAATATTGCACTCAGATCAAATTTGTCCACAAATCTTGTCCAGTCCTTTTTTGCACCCTGTCGGCGTTTAATGTGTCCTTGCCCCTTTAAACGTAAGGTAGTGGGCCTTACAATATGTAAGGTTGGCAAAACTTGTACGAGCTTTGCTCTTTTCAGTAAACCAACCAATGTTTCTGATTTTGTTTTTGGTAGATTGGTGAATAAACTTAAAACTTAAAACTCGATACTTTTGCAGCTATCGCGCTTGTAAATACCTTTTGATCGACTCCAGGAATCATAACATGGTGTTCTGATGTTGGTTTATTTGGTATCTTGGTTTTCTTACGGAAACCACTCAGCAGGCCCCTTGGTCCTGCCTTCTTAGGATGATCCGTTGATGCCGTACGGCATTTGACTACAACCTTGCCTCGTCCCTGTTTTAAAAATAAACAACATCAAGTGACCACATTAGTTCTGAATTCCAGAATAGCCAACCTATCCGTCAGCAAGGGCAAGGTAGAAAGACCTTTCCAATTTTTCATAATTCTCGTCCCGATTTTGCCCATTATTCACTTTTTATCCCCGAATTTGTTCCCAAGTGTGCCTGTAGGGGAAGCATTCTGCCCCTTGCCCCATCATTGGCTACGACACTGTGCGAATGGGAAGGAGAATGCGGGTATTGGTCATAAAGAGCGGGGGCATAACCAACTTGAGCCCCCTCGTCAATATTATTGCTTAACCGCCTATGATCTCACCTCTCCCCTAAGGTGTATCGCAAATAACAAAATATCACAGATTGATGCATAGTGGGATCGAAAAGAGGGAAAAATAGATGCATTGTGGGATACATTTTGCCCCCTTTTCAATCCCACAATGCACCATATCTGTGATAATTTTTTATTTGCAATAAACCTTATAGATTCATTTTCTTATTCTAGTACTATTTATATTTATTGAATCAATTCTTCAGTTTTATTTTTGCCTAGATTTCTGGCTTTCAATGACAAACTACCAAGAGCTACATGTATATATATAACCTTCATTAATATGTCCTGAGATCTCCTGGAAACTAATTAGAAAAATAAATCTTTAATTGTCAATGCCATGGCTTACCACTTCATCTAAAGCAATTAATGATTGTCATCGTTATTCAAAATCATTACTGCTAAATGCCCATGGACTGTAATCAAGATTTAGTACTCCAGAGAATGAGATTATTTAAGTGACAGATGTACTTGGTTAAAGAATAATCAATTTTTAACAAATTCTGCTACAAATACTGAGAGAAAATGGAGAAAAATCAAACAAGTTCAAGGTGTGATGGATACAGTACATGACAAGATGAGGATATTTACCCCAAATGCAATGACAAACCAAATGTGATGTGATGAAGCGAAATCAGTCAGTCACAAATATTGATTTTGAGATAAAGTCAAGCCAAGGACATATGATGTACTTTGTTTCAGATTGTTTAAGACTGCTTGTATCTTTAAATCTAAAAGTTTGAAACTTAAAGGGACTACCCATCATCCTGAATTTCAAATTTCACTTTTTTCCACACTATCTGTTTATTTTACATGTACAGAGACCAATATCAACACCATTCCGATACTAACTTACCACTGCAAAGGTTTTATTTAAACTTTTGTTTTAATTTAAGAAATTAGAATTCTTTTCTAAGAAGAAAACCACACTTTATGAAACAAAAGATTTAGGAAATTTAAAAACACTGTAAAACGGCCCCAAGAATTAAACATTTTTAAAACCCTCTTTTCTTCACAATTTCAGCAATTTTATGGGGATTTTTTTGTTTGTTTTGATTTATATGTCTCTATACTTGCTTCTGGCAATGTTTAGTGATTTTTTTTTGACCAGCAAAAATGATGGGTAGTCGCTTTAAATGGGATTTTCTGCAAACTGTAGCTTTAAAATGAATGTTACAATCAAGTACAAAAACTGAAAATATCTGACTCAAAATTTATTTTGTCTGATCAAATCACAAATCATGTACCAGAAATTATCAATGTTAATACATCTTAGCTATCTATTATACAACATCAAAATAATATGTACACTTACATAATGCATGTAATGCAATGATTTGGGAATTTGAATATCATAATATTTCGTTTCAAAGTAGTATTCCCAGAGAGCTAAACATATTTTTTTACAGCAGCTGTGTTCCACAATGAATAATTACAAAAACATCCATGAACATAAGGCAATACATTCAAGATAGAATTCAATCAAATAAATAATACATATTTTATGATAGGATGAGGACATCACCCAATTTTAGTTCTCCTGAGAAGGCTCAATAAATGATATATGTTTCGAACTATTTAGACT
This sequence comes from Ophiopholis aculeata, assembly GCA_032273385.1. Classification (NCBI taxonomy): domain Eukaryota; kingdom Metazoa; phylum Echinodermata; class Ophiuroidea; order Amphilepidida; family Ophiactidae; genus Ophiopholis; species Ophiopholis aculeata. The sequence goes on along the minus strand of JAUMTS010733449.1, from coordinate 6,056 downwards.
AAGCTTGGCCAAAATGGACCATTGAATTAATCTTGTTTGTGCATAGAACCAACATATTGGATCATCAGTATCACATCATGTGTGCTTCTTGAAGTTTAATAGCTTTTTCTTGCTCTATAGTTACTTCTTCAAACTCATACAGTCAGACAACAATTCCCCCTCATTACATGATATGTACTGTAGCATCCCTAATCATTCTGCAGAAACAATCAGTGGAGTGTCACAACAAGTTACATTACAACCATAGATAATGCATATCCTGGATGGATATCTATTACATACTGAGCAATGAAATTTGATATCTGGCATGCATGTTACACATAATTGTCCACATTCAAGTATATTACAAGAAATGAGATGGAAGAGAGAGTTCATCAACTGCCCCATCAGGGGTAGATAGCAGATGGAACATGACTGGTAATACGGTTTTAAAAGTTACCTGGAGGAGTCTACATTTTAATAAATCCTGTGCAAACAAGACAATGTAATGCTTCACAAATCCATAGGAACCAGTTCTTTTTTAACATTAAAATAAAATAATAAAAGAAATGTTTGCTGTCAAGTCATAATGTAAATAATTTTGAACGAATAAGATTTAGCTAAAACTGATCATCATTATTGGTTGGTCTATACCTAAAGTAATATGTGAGCTCCATTTGCCCCAAAGATATTTAAGTCTACTGGTATCTTTCATGCTTTACTGAATAAATATCATAACATAACATAATTAATTTCTTCCACATAGTACAATAAAACACAAGATAATACAAGATATAATAAGATATACTGTGGAGGAGAACTGAGAAATAAGCCTAACAGCCTGTCAGGTTCAAGACTCCAAAATATTGGTTATTCAAAACTTTAAAAAGTTTCTTTGTATGGCGCTTTAAATAATTCTAAGCTAGTAGAATTCTAAATGTTAATATATTAATCATATTAAATTCATGACTGAAATGATGTTTTCTTTTACTTATAATTCCCTATTAAAAATATAGCATCTAACTTCTAAGTTCAATTCTAACACTACTCTTTTATATATACATATAGGCTACATAGTTGTTGGATATTGAGTGAGTTCCCTACAAAAATATATTAACATACTTTCTGTTTGCTTCACGGTCATTTCATTATAATAACATTTTGTTAAAAACTTTAGAAAGATCTCATTTTTGTTTTCTTTCTAGAGCTGTCACTAACTAGGAGATCCCTTTTAATATTCACTTTTGAAACAAAAAATATGTTTTATGATAAGATGCAATAAAGACAACAAATACTGGAAGTCCTATCAGCTACAGCCAAAAATGCAATAATAATAACTTTGAGTGGATTTCCCCTTGTGTTCCTCAACCTATTTGGACCTTTCACAGTATTTGTGTAACTCAAGCCACAGGATAGTGTTGATGCGTATGTGTTCTTGCATCCATCCCGTCTGCTTGGTGAAATCTAATAGCTTTTCACATGGAGGAATAGCTGGCTGAATTATCTACAGGTTTCTGTCATGCTTTACTGCTAATTGTTGTTAACGAAATTCATGACTAGTTTTATGTTACCTTCATATGAAATGTAAATCATATTCATTAAAGTTTTATTTTGAGAATAAAGGTACTATTTTCAGACTGATGCCTGTATCTGTTGTCTGATATAAAACGGGCGCAATCAGTATTTTAAGTAGAACAACAAGCCCGAAAGCCTAGGTTGTTCTACCCAATGTTGTTTGCGTTGTGTAATTATGCAAGCCCACAAGTACAGTACTCAGTAGAATTCAACTTCTTGAAGCTTTCAAATATTACTGACTGACAATCATTCATTAGGCTTAACATTAACAAAAACACATTCAGTTAATTAGGAAGTGTAATTATTTGAATTTAGTTGATCCCATCTGCTGGTCCAGGTGCTATTGCATACTTGAACTGGATTGATCTATTATGTAAGAATTACATAATATTTTTTATTTTTATTCCATTGCATAATTAATTGCCTTGTTCGTTAAACCTCTTCCTAAGCCCCTTGCTAGGCCTCCATCACACCTTTAAGAGATAAAAGCTTATTGTAAATAGCTAGCTGTATAATATTCTGTTGCATTTAATGTTCCCAGCCAGCCCAGCTCAACCGCTTTCAATCAACAGGCTTTTGTAATAATGATCCGCTTGGGAGTTATCCTGCACTACAAGCAAGTCACTGGACTTTCAAGTACCTTGTGCAATTTAGTTGAATTGGAATCGGCAATAAAAACAATATCCCTAATATCCCACTACTGGCTGAGGGTCTGGAAAAAACACTAACAACAATAAAACGATGTCGTTGAACTCAAAGAATATATATTGGTGACTTCAATGCTAACACAGATTTTTTCAAAAAATATAAACCATAAAATTTATATAATTCCAATTGAAAGGCTGTGATTGACCACTGATCAATGATGATGATGATGACGAACGATGAAGACAACTTATAAAAACACAGGGTGGGAAAAACGGGTACCTGTGCCAGAGGCAGGCCGCAAAATAAGGTCCATGGGGGGCATGGCAGTTTTTAAAGGGCAAGCAGAAAATTGCCGTTGATAAGCAAGGGCAACAATGCATTTCTAGCAATTTGAAAGGGCATCACGGCAGTTTTTGAAAATGTGAAGGGCATCAAGGCAGTTTTCCGAAAATGTAAATTAAAACATGGAAATGTGACCAAGTTTCCGGTTCAGCCTAAAATTCTTCAAAAGCTCGCATTCCATTCCAAAATTTTTTTTTTGTTAATAGCCCGATCGGGCAACAACCAATGCAAATTAAGTTGCCCGAAAAGAACAACTTACTTGTTCAGAAAATCACATATTTTTATTGCTAGAATCTTCCTAAAAAAGTAGCGTAAGTTAACGTTACTTTCCCTATTCACAAATATATTGTGCGCAGTAGACGTTCTATCGTTCAAAATTTAATTTCTTGTCAGAATTACCCACAATGCATCAAATTCTGCTACATTAGTCTCATGCACATCGTTTAGTGTCACAGATGGAACGTTACCAGTACGGTACACTATATTATGGATAGATCGGACTACGTGTAAATCATTGAAATTATAATCAGTATGCGATGCTAAAACACAGGAAACTTGAATGAAGAATCGATGTCAAATAAAGTGTAGCGGAAAAATGTTTTATTTTCTGGAATTTTCCCGGCGATTTTTTTACAGCGCTGCAATTTGTTTTGTGTTGTATTTCTGTCAGGCTCTCCCGGCAATGGGGGAACCATGCTTAGAGCGAATATGAAAGTGTGTATATGGTAATATGGAATTGTTTTTTGAAATTAGAAATGCAATTGCTATTGTGGCAGAGCTATCAATCTAAGGTTGAATGTTCTAAATTTTTCCAGCTCAAACTATTAAAATGATGTACTAGCTTGTATCACTTTGCTGTCCTGTTAACACCAAATGTTTCCCTTTTTGCACACTTTCTTGCACCTTTCTCAGTACCAAGAAGCTTCACAAGGTCCACCAGCTATCCAGGTATTAATGTGTAGCTAAGAATAAGATATGTTCAATGATTCACAGGGGCCTCTTGAAGATCAGTACTAGATACTGACGAGGTTACCCTGGATAAAGAAAGAATAAATAAATAAACAAATAAATTCACAGTCAAAGAGCTACTTATGGCCAAAAACTGATGATCTTGCTTGCAAGTTGTCTGTAGTTGAGAGTGTGAACTTAGCTTTTGTTTTGTTTGGGAATATAATAATATTTTGTCTGGCATGTGACAAGATTGTGTTGACTGTTGTAGTTGTATAATGTAATTTGTTTTTGCTGTTAAGAGAGGGGGTTGTTTTATATATTTCCAAAGAAAAGTTGTTGTTCAAGTTTGACATAGCATGATCGTATACCTAAATATTTCAGTTGTATAAAGAAGAAGCTAGAGTTTAGACCAATAATTTGCTGCATTTTACCAAATGAATTATTACCTACATCAATAAAGAAATATAATGTGCCTAAAAATGTGCAGAATCTGAACCCATGCTTTGTATTTTTCTAGAGTGTTTTGAATGCCAGTTATTTTTGAAATTGAACTAGATTTTCATATGATTATACATGCAGCCATTATAGTTTCATAGCTTGTTGTTATGATATAGTGTTACTGCTGTTTTTATTTCCAGATTTGCTTAGAATATGCTGGAATGCTTATAAATGTGTGCAAATATTCTGTTTCATTTATTATACACAGTAATTTTTTACAAAAAAGTAGAAGTTGTTTAGATCATTGGTAGATGATGCGCTGGAGAAAAAAATAGTTTTATTCAGTGCTTTTTCTTGGAAACAGACCCCCACTGCGCTTTATATCTTGTCCCAACATTGTTTTTGATCAACCTAGTTTTAAAATGTCAACCCAATGGTTTTCTTGATTGTGTTCATTAAAACATGTGGACTGCTTTATGGGAAACAAATGTTTCTGTTTTAATTCAGTATAGCGAATAATAATAATATTTAGCATTGATCAAAGCGCTGTTGCCTATTATTAGGCCTAAAAAAACTAACTTTGTATTGCCCTTTTCCGACCGACCCAAAAAATCGGAAATCCACGGTCAGGTTTTTTTCCCTTTTTTTTTTCTTCAATTTTTTCTCTTTTCTTTTTCTTTTTTTTCCTTCAATTTTTTTCAAAGTTTGGATTAAAAAAAAGAAGAAGTTAAAATGCATTGTAACTGTCCCAATAGTATATTTTAAACCATAAACATGAGTCCACAAAACCTTATTATCGTTTTCAAAGACATTAAACTAGCTTACATACAGAAAACTGCACAAATATTGCATTTCTTCTGCGTTTTGTGGTGGATTTCAAAAAAAAAAAAAAAAAAAGACCGACCAACCGACCCTCCTGATTTTTGAGCCAAAAGGGCAATGAAAACTTTTTTTTTTAGGCCTTACCCCTGGACATGATTTCTCATACCCGTATAATAACCAGCCTGTATTGTAATAGGAAATGAAGGGAAGCCTTCTAAATGGGTTGATTTCCTGTCCCTACTATAGGTAAATGTTGTCGTGTCCCCGGTCTGACTCACTACTTGCGTAGGTTACCCCGTAAATTTAATTAAGCCAAGATTTTGCCTAGCTCCTTTCTTAGATCACCTCAAATCCTTCAGTATCGTGATTTTTTGTACTTGCGGCTGTGATTCAACAATTTAGGATTTTAAAATAGACAATTTCTATGGCTGTTAATGTGTAACAGATTTGGGGTTGTGAAGGGAATATGTCCAATTTGTTGGAGGTAACTTTTTCTGACACAGAAAGGTAGGATTTGTTTACAAAATAATTGTATTTGAGACGAAGTTCTGAGTGTTGTATGAGTATGTAGTAGTCATTATGATTCAGAATTAATGGTTGTTTCTGTATTGTTTTATACAGACAATATAGTTCATCATTAAAACTTTTTGTGTGTTTTATCAGTGTCCCAATAACTGTATACCCTGATCAAATTTGAGGTATCAAGGTCTAGAGCCATGGCAGGACTGAAAACAAGGTGTAAAACATGGAGTCTTTCGGCATTAGCCTCGCCTGACACGTAGATGTCTTTCAGGCAGGTTGTCTCATTAGGACTAATCTGTTTTAAGTTGATTACAGACGGCTCTATACCTTATTGTTTGGGCTATTGGTGTAAAGTATGTTTCAAAACTTGAAAATAGATCTAATTAATTTTACATTTGAGGCTTAGGCGGGTTTGAATGCCTGTTGTTGTGCCACTGTGTGCACAATCACAGAAAATGTATATTTGTTGAGAACGCAATCAGAATTTCCATTCAGGAATGCAAAATAACCTTAAAGATAGATTTGCAACTATTTCTTATGTATTTCTTTATTTTAGGGACCAAATTTCCCTCTGAAATGATCAAGTTTCCCGGAAATCAGGTTACTGATCCAGTTCCTCATTTTTTCAAGGCCCGCGCAAATTTGAATCAAGTTTGAGCAATTCAATTATGTTGATTTTGAACTTGAAAGTTAAGCCAGACAGTTTCAGTCTAATGATTTTAAGTCATGTCCATTTTGGAACGAAGTTGATTCTGCTTCAGGTGTCATAGTCGGCCTGT